>CAUYPK010034520.1:0-21985 GCA_963574355.1 Loris lydekkerianus
TTTCAGCAGAGAGATCTGCAGTTATTCTAATATTCTTCCCCTTGTAGGTGATGGTTTTCTTTCATCTGGCAGCTTTCAGAATTTTCTCCTTCATATTAACTTTAGTGAAATTGATTATGATGTGTCTGGGGGATGTCTTATTTGGGTTGAGTCATGTTGGAGTTCTGAAACTGTCTGCTATCTAAATTTCAGAATCTCTTGGCATGTCTGGAAATAATCCTTCATAATCTCATCAAGAAGAGACTCTGTGCCTTGTGAAGCCACTTCATTACTTTCGGGGATTCCTGTAAGATGAATGTTGGTTTTCTATGAATTATTCCAGAGCTCTCTGAGAGAGTAATCTATTTTTTCTCTCCATTTCTCTTCCTCTTTGAGAGTTTGGGAGTGTTTGAAAGCTTTGTCTTCAATGTCAGAAATCCTTCTGCTTGCTCCAATCTGTTACTGGGGGATTCTACTATGTTTCTCAGATCTTTGAGGGCTGCAACTTCTTGTCTCAATGTGTCAAAATCTTTGGTCATTTGGTCTTTGAATTCGTTGAAATCTTGAGATATCTTTTGGGTTTGCTTGGAATTCTAATTTGATCTTATTTGCTATCCAGATTCTGAATTCGATTTCTGACATCTCAGCTATTTGTGCTGTGTCTGCCCCATTGATCCTTGGGGGAGTTGATCTACTCTGATTATTCATATTGCCAGAGTTTTTTTGTTGATTTCGCCTCATGATTGTTTTGCACAATTGCCTCTGGCCATCCTCAGAGTTGGGGAGGTGTCTCTCCAAGATTAGACCCCAACAGGATCGCTCTATTGTTGCTGGATCTTTATAGGGAGTGACCCTGTGTAATTACTCTGGGGCTGCTCCAGCCAGGGAGTTCTGGTTGTGGAAGCAGCTCTGGGGTGTGACATACCCGGATCCAGCAACAGGGCAGGAGGTGGTGGTCATGGTTCTGGGAGTGCCTGGTGCCCAGTGACTTTGGCACAAAGAGCCCAAGGCTCCAGCAGTCTCTGGCTAGGAGAAGGGCTCTGCACAGAGGCAGGGAGGGTGCCAGAGGGCACGTGGCTACCAGGGTCCCTGGCCAGATGAGTGGGCCAGTGTGGAGGCAGGAAGGGGACAGGAGGGAGGATACAGGGTTGCCCGGCTCCCACAGTTCCTGGTCAGGGGATGCTGAGGCCCGGTGGGTGCAGGTCGCATGTCGGGGGTTGTGGCACAGCTCTTATGGTGGTCTGGGTGGGGCCAAGCCCAGGAGTTTGAGGTTGCTATGAGCTGTGATGCAACGGCACTCCACCCAGGGCAACAGCCCGAGGCTCCAGTCTGCTAAAACCCATCTCACTCTGCCTCTGAGGGTTAAGGCTATAAGGCAGCTCAGTTCCCACCTTTAGGCTGCTCAGTCACTAGGTTACTAGCTCCCGCCCAATTCTTGCTCTGCAACCCTAAGGGTGGAGCTTGCCGGGGCAGTTCTCTCACAATGGCTCCCTGTGGCCCACAGTTGAACACTATTAGCTCCGTCTGGCTCAGCGGCTCAGTCTGGGGCCCTAGACAATGCCCAAAGTTCTTCACACTCCTGCTCAAGCTCTCCCCAAGGCAGTTCAACTGAGTGCCAAGTCCAAAAACACTGAAACAGTTCACAGGTAAGGCCTTTCCATTTTGCAGTCTTACTGCTGCTTGTAGTTATGGCTGCTGGCGGGATTACGTTGATCAAACACATGCAACCACTTGCCAGTTTTCCACTGTTTTTGTCCTCCTCATGGGGTCCAGAAGTTCCTTGCTGACTCCCTGTATCCTCAAAGGATTGATTATAGGCAGATCCCACCAGCCAGAGATGCCTGGAGTCTTATCTCCCCAGACTCACCATGCCCTGTTGCAGGGAAGCTGTTCTGTTTTATCTTAGAGACATGGTCTCACTCTGTCGCACAGGGTAGCAGTGGTGCAATCATAGCTCACTGCAGCCTCAAACTCCTAGCCTCAAGCAATTCTTCCACCTTGGCCTCCCAAAGTAGTGGGATTACAGGCATAAGCCACTGTCCCCAGCCTAATGTCTTCTACTTTATTTTTCTTGGTCACATATTTAGCCCCTCCCTAACTGTATGACAACTTTATCAGTCATATCTATTCACATATAAATGTCTTAACAAAACATCCCGCAGATAGATGATTGGATAAGTAAGAAGAAGAGTAAGACAAAAATAAATTTGACCTTATGATGATACTGATGTCACAATAAGAAAAAATCTAATGATATTTAATTCTTCCCATCAGAATGTTTTAATCTTAGTTGCTGTGAGCTGTGATGCCATGGCACTCTACCGAGGATGACATAGTGAGAATTTGTTTCAAAAACAAACAAAAAAAAGAATGTTTTAATCTTATATTTTCATTTTGAAAATATTAAAAAAGTCAGATATTAGGTATTCTGGAACACATGGAATACTTCTGTGAGATTACAAGGCTCACATTCATGTCTATGATTGCCTTGTCACCCAGGGATCCTCTAGTTGATGGTACTTGATTTTTATTGTGTTGGTAATAAAGTCTGATATGTCCTAATGTCAGAATGACAATTGACCCATCACTATTATTGTAATCATGTTGAATTCTTTTCATAATTGAAGGACAAAACTGTCCTTCTACAATGATAATTCATGCTGCAACATCATTTAGTCTTCCCTTGGCATGATGCATTATTCATATTTTTAAAGAAATGAAACTAAATAGAGTGTTGATGTCTAAATTACAGATTATTTTGAGTTTGGCGTGCTTGTGCTGTTGGATGCCCTGGGATGACTCCATTCTCTTCCCATTTTTCTCTGTTTGAACTATCAAGAACATTTTATTCACTGTGACTGCAATGAACTTCACTGGACTCATTAGCAGAGGTAAATGCAGACATGAGTCTTCAAATATGTGGCAGTGTTTGGTTATATGCTGATGTTTCAGATGATCCTCAAATAAGCTTTTGATTGCACATCTTTTCTTTCAAAATAATCAGAGTGGCCAGGTGCAGTGGCTTCCTCCTGTAATCCTAGCACTCTGAGAGGCCAATGTGGGTGGATTGCCTGACCTCATGAGTTCAAGACCAGCCTGAGCCAGAGTGAGACCCCCATCTCTAAAAATAGCTGGGTGTTGTGGCAGGAGCCTGTCACTAAGGGTGACAAAGTGAGAGTCTGTCTCAAATAAGTAAAATAAATAAATGAAAACAACCAGAAGCTCAGAAATGTTAAAGGTCATATAGCTACTAAGTGGCAGAACCATAATTTGAATTTAGGTATTTTGGCTCCAATTACAGTGCTTTTCCTATGATTCTAGTCTTTCCCAAGACTTATGAGTATCATTGGTAATATAGCTGATAACCTTAAATAATAAATGGGTAAACGTATTTAACAGTTTAGTTAAATGTGTTAGAAAATATAATTAATTCTACATCAACACTTTGCTTTCTCATATTTTTGCATAGGACAGAGCTAAAGAAGATATTGCCATAAAAATCCACCTTAGGACACATAAAACACAGGATATACTTAGGCAAGTATATGGATATTTCCAAATTATTGATGTTGGGGATGATGTAGATCATTTATATGATTTGTTATATAATGAGTGCTTGCATCCTTTTTGGCAACATGTTGAAGTCTTCCATAAGCTCTCAGTTACTTGCAAGATCAATAAGAAAGCTTGTTTCTCATAAATAATCTATTGTGGCAATAGGAAAATCTGCTTGCTGATGTAAATACTGGGAAGTCTTTCCCACCAGGGAATTGTATGTATGAATATTTAACAAATCTGTTAAAACTGTCATATCACATTAAGAGCAGGCACCCAAATTCGTGACTTTTGCTGAAGATAGGTGCTGATGAACAACCACAACAACATCTGTTTCATACTGAAGTTTAGCAGCTTTGACAAAAGATCCTCCCTGTCTATTCACGTTGCAAGAAGAAACTCAGGACTTACAGAAGGAACATGTGTTTCTTATAGGATAGTTCATGATTGAGGTTAACTTTGCAAACTATCTTTTACCTCACAGGTATATTTGTCAATCAAAAACAACCTAAATTTTTCCTTTCAAAACAAGCTAATGGAAATATACCACGTGCAAATCTGAGTGAAAACAATGCTCATGAAAAATAGAATATGGAGCACATTCCATGATTCTGTGGTCCTAAGGTGCCTTTAGTTAGCTAAATTACCTGGCTATCATTGGAATTTCTGAGGTTACAGTAATATCATTTCCTCCTGTGTATTCTCCACATATATTCACTTTGTCTATCCTGACTTGTTATACCCACTCATTAGTTCTAGTTTATTTTTCATAGATTCTTCAGGACTTTCTATGTATTATCTAAATATTAAGACAGCTAATGTTATTTTGTTAAACGATGTTGCAGCATGAATTATCATTGCAGAAGAACAGTCTTGTCCTTAAATTATGAAAAGAATTCAACATGATTACAATAATAGTGATGGGTCAATGTCATTTTTTTTTTTGTTTGGTTTTTGAGACAGAGTCTCACTTTGTTGCCCTTGGTAGAGTGCCATGGCATCACAGTTCACAGCAACCTCAAACTTTTGGGCTTAAGAGATTCTCTTGCCTCTGCCTTCCAAGTATGTGGGACTGCAGGCACCCACCACGATGCCCAGTTATTTTTAGAGATGGGGTCTCGCTCTGGCTCAGGCTGGTCTCAAACTTGTGAGCTCAGGCAACCCACCCATCTTGGCCTCCCAGAGTGCTAGGATTACAGGCGTGAGCCACCACACCTGGCCCTTCAATTGTCATTTTGATATTAGGACATTCTAATATTATTTGATTAAAACAACTTTATTTCTTCCTTCCCAATATTTCTTTTTCTCATCTTACTGCAAGGAACTCCAATATGGTGTTGAATAGAAGTTAGAACAGACTGGTTTCCAGTGTTAAGGGGGCAAGTATTCAGACTTTTGCCATAAACATAAATGTGAACAGAAGTTTTTGATAGGTTTCCTATTTTGTATTATCTATTTTAATGCTACCATTAAGTTTAGTGTTTGGGTAGAGTTGTCCCCATTTAGAGATGAGAATACTGAGGCCCAAAGGAGTTATATAAATTGCCAACAATCATACAGCTAGGGAGAGGCAGTCACGACTGATGTCAGTGTTGTTTCAACTATACCGGCGATCCAGTTTGTTAAGCGTCTGTTGCTTTATTCAATTTAAATCATTCCTTCAGTAAACGATTATTGAGCTCATACCATCTGCTGTGCTTTAAAAACTGCACAGCATTGAACAAAAGTTACTTATTTGTCTTGCTACTAATAAGTTTTAAAATTGAGAGGATACCCATTTAATCTTTTAAGAAAGTTTTGAAAGGGGTTTTGAATAGGTTGCTTAGAAAGCCAAGAGGAGGTTTGGCGCCTGTAGCTCAGTGGCTAGGGCACCAGCCACATACACCACAGCTGGCAGTTTCAAATCCAGCCCTGGCCTGCCAAACAACAATGACAAAAAAAAAAAAAAGAAGAAATAGCCAGGTTTAGTGGTGGACGCCTGTGGTCCCAGCTACTTGGGAGGCTGAGGCGAGAGATTCGCTAAAGCCCAAGAGTTTGAGGTGGCTGTGAGCTGTGATGCCATGTCATTCTACCAAGGGTGACAGAGTGAGACTCTGTCTAAAAAAAAAAAAAAAGAAAGAAAGCCAAGAGGAGGTCACTTTACCAGTGATAGTAATGTTTCATCAGTATGGCACATCTTACTAAGCATCAAAGGGATACTGAGTTTTAGTTCTTTAAGCATGAATTTGTGTCTCTAGAGATAATTTGTGACAAAAACTATGAATTTGATAGCTCTATTATCTGTATTGAAGAATGCATTCATTCCACTTTAAATATACTTTTTTTTTATTTTTATTTTTTATTGTTAAATCATAGCTCTGTACATTAGTGCAATCGCCTGTACCCATTCTAACATGCACCATAGATGTGGCCCCACCCATTACCCTCCCTCCACCAAAACCTCCCTCCTCCCCTCCCCTTCCTTGGCCCTTCGTGGCACACGTGAATTGTCCCAGCTATTCAGGAGGCTGAGACAAGAGGATTGCTCAAGCCCAAGAGTTTGAAATTTCTGTGAGCTATGACACCATGGCACTCTACCCCAGGGTAACAGAATGAGAGTCTGTCTCAAAAAAACAAAACGAAACCATATAGGTTGCTTTTATGTATCAGCACCATTGATTTGGTAAATTGCCATTGTCTTTTTTAAGCATTATGTCTTTTATTTCTGATTTTATTGGGAGCTAATTTATGCATATTTTAAGTGTTTTCAATAAGGACATTTTATTTTTAAGTTTAGTTTCTCTTTATTTTTGTACATATGTGTGTTCTAATTCATTCATTCTAAATTGAGGGATAATTTGCAATATGAAACTCAGCTCATTTTTCTTCTTCAGGTTATGAATAAATATGAACAGGAAGATGCAGATTGTAGAAGGAAATCATAGAATGTTAAGACTGAAAAAGACATTGATGGTCACCGTATTATTTTACAGGTGAAGAAATTAAGGCCCAGAAAACTTAAGCCACATGTCTAATATCATCCAGCTGCTGTCCATGTGGCAAAGCTGGACTTAAACACAGTTCTTATGTCTCCAAGACCATAGCTTCTATTTTCATGCTTCATATTCTAGCACAAACATCAGATTCATGCTGGAATACTTTACTTTTAGGATCCCTTTCAACCCCAGAGTTTTTTGTTATTTTATTCTATTATGTGTACAATTTTATTACTCCTACATAAGCTGATATTTGAAGTATTTCATGCCAGTCTCCTTAAATATTTCAAATTAAAAATAGTAGTTTAGGCCAGGCATAATGCATTATTATACACGGTGGCTCACACCTGTAATCCTAACACTCTGGGAGGCTGAGGCAAGTGGATTGCTTGAGCTCAGGAGTTCAAGACCAGCCTGGGCAAGTGGGAGACCCCCATCTCCAAAATAATAGCCAGTCATTGTGGCAGGTACCTATAGTCCCAGCTACTAGGGAGGCTGAGGCAAGAGAATTGCTTGAGCCCAAGAATTTGAGGTTGCTGTGAGCTATGACGCCATGGCACTCCACTGAGGGTGATAAAGTGAAACTCTTGTGTCAAAAAAAAGATAGTAGTTTAAAAAATTAATTATGGGCTAGTTTAGTTAGAATCACCACCACTTTTTTTTTTTTCCCAGATTAATATAAGGTTACAAATTAGGTTAAATTGTTAGGGTTTGTTAGATAAAGCCCAAGTTGTAGTTGTGCCTCTCACCCAGGAGGTGTGCCATCTATCCCTCCTTACACTGTGTCTATTAGATGGGAGCACACCAACCTGCTCCTACCCTGCCTCTGCCCCTCCCTCCTCCCTCCTCCCTCCTCCCCCTCCCTGCCACCCGAATGTAACTGTTTTTCTCTTGTGTGAACATGTAGTTGTTCATCTACTGGTTTCATATTAGTATTGAGTACATTGGATTCTTGCTTTTCCATTATTGTGATACTTAAGGAGAATGTTCTCCAACTCTACTTAGGTAATACAAAGATGTAAAATCTCCATCTGTTTATGGCTGAATAATATTCCATGACATACTTATACCACAGTTTATTAAACCATTTGTGTGCTGATGGGCACTTGAGTTGATTCCACATCTTGGTGATTGTGAATTCACCTGTGATAAACAAAGACTTACCACCACTTTCGAAGAAAAATACTCAGAATTCATATGTTTGCAATAGTTAAAACAGTTTGGTGTAGCTGCATTTTTTAGGGTCAGTAGTTGTCCTCCACCACCTGTTTCAAAAAGGACCCGTGATGTTCCGGCCTTGTTGGAGACAGTCATCTGCAGTGACTCTCCATGTCTGTGCCTAAACTAACAGCTCAACATTCAGCTTTCTCAAGACACAAAATGAGCCTGAAAATACAAAAAACAGATCATTGCTTTAAAATGCATAGTGTGCACTGCCAGAATATGAAATATGCATATTCAGTGTTTGAAATCTCCATGATAACATGGTATCAAGCAAGAAGACTATTTCTTCTTTCAGAAAGACTTAGTTATCTTGGATGGTGACAGCAATTATTTTTGTTTCTGTCAGATGTACCATACTGTGCCTCTTAGCCCACGGTTGTTTCCAACTATTATTTGCAAATTAGCTGGTCATGCTTATTAGAAACACAGTCTTATACCAGACTATGTTCTATCTGGGGCCCTGGGAATTAGCATTTCAGTAAACCATCCTCCTCATTCTCAGGATGATTCTTATGTGCACTAAGTTCAGATCATTGGTTTGGGAGACAGGAACTATGTCCTTTTGTTGTTGTTGCTCGGGGCAGCTTTATTTGTAGATGCCCCAAAACTAGAAACAACCCAAAGGTTCTTCAGCAGCTAACCCGAGCACATTCAAACCATGGAGTACTACGTAGCATTGAAAAGGAATGAACCACTGATATATGCAGCAACTGAATGGATCTCAAAGGAATTTTGTTGAGTGAAAAAAGTCAATCTCAAAAGGTCACACACTACATTATAGGAGTCCACTTATATGATAGTCTTGAAATAACCAAATTTTAGAGAGGGAGAACACATTAGTGGTCACTAGGGGTTGGACATGGGGGATAAGGAAGGGGATGACCATAAAGGGACAGCACAGCGGAGCCCTGTAGTGAAGGAGCAGTTCTGTACCTTGATTATATTGGTGGTCACATCAATCTACACTGCAATGGAACTGAATAGCAACACACACACACACACACACACACACACACACACACACACACGAGTGCACATAAAACTGGCAAAATTCAAAAACCTCTGTGGATTGTCTCAGTGTCAACTTCTTGGTTGTGAATCATGAACTGCGTCCTTTTGAAGCAAGGTTTGAACATTGCTAACCACACAATATGCTTCATACAATATTCTTTGTGATGATAATGTAATGTCTACCTAGTCCCTGCTTCTAAACCCTGTAGAGCTTCTAAATCCTTTACAGCCAAAGATATTCAGCCCCTACTTAACAAGCTAGTCTCTCACCTCTGTTGTTGGACCAGCCTTTTTTTCTTTTCTTTTTTTTTTTTTTTTTGAAACAGAGTCTCACTCTGTTGCCTTGAGTAGAGTGTCATGGCATCATAATTCACAGCAACCTCAAACTCTTGGGCTTGGGTAAAATGAATTTTGCAGTGAGGCAATCTTCTTGCCTCAGCCTCCTGAGTAGCTGGAACTACAGGTGTGTGCCACAACGCCTAGTTAGTTCCCCTTTCCTTTCCTTTCCTTTCCTTTCCTTTCCTTTCCTTTCCTTTCCTTTCCTTTCCTTTCCTTTCTTTTTGACAGTCTCACTTAGTCATCCTCAGTAGAGTTCCCTGGCATCATAACTCACAGCAACCTCAAAATCTTGGGCTCAAGCAATCCTTTTGCCTGAGCCTCCCAAGTAGCTGGGACTACAGGCGTCCACCACGATGCAAGATGGGGTCTTGCTCTTGCTCAGGCTGCCTCAACCTCCTGAGTTTAGGCAATCCACGTGCCTCTGCCTCCCAGAGTGCTAGGATTACAGGAGTTAAACGCTGTGCCTGGCAAGTTTTTCTATTTTTAATAGAGACACAGTCTCACTCTAGCTCAGGCTGGTCTCAAACTCCTGAGCTCAAGCAATCCACCCACCTTGGCTTCCCAGAGTGCTCGGATTATAGGTGAGAGACACCGCACCTGGCCTGGAACAGGCTTATTCTTGATCAGGGAGAATTCAGGAGCCAGAGTAAGTGTTCAGAGGTCAGCATCAAAGGTGATGTTGCTGCAACATCAATATCTGTATAGCCCTCCCTCTTTTTTATTGAGTCATAAATACATAAATCATGTATACATTAATGCATTTATGGGGTACAATGTGGATTAATAAATTGTGGTATATGTATACCATGGAATATTGTGCAGCCTTAAAAAAAGATGTTACATCTTTTATGTTTAGCCCCTCCCTCTTTTTCTGTTTTTGGTAGTTCCGGGGATAGGAGAGGGGGCACTCCATAGAATACTCCTCCCCGTGTAGTTGGCTCTTCCCATAATGCTTATCATAGCATCTCTGACTGACTCTCCCCTCTTCTCCTCCACCCCTTCCCATAGCTCCACACAAAGGGGCTAGTTGGGCAGGATTTTAGGCTTGGGCAAGAGTTATAACTGTGCTTTGGTGAAAGAGTGATGCAATATTTGTTTTACCCAAACAGATTGTTCCAAGTCTTCAGCAGGTCTTATACCTGTCTGTAAATTTTAATTATACTCTTTCCTGTAGCCTAATTGCTACTCAATTTAAAATATGTCAATGAGAAATCATCACCTCTAGGTTATGGCAAACTGCCTTGCCAAACCAGGGAATCCTTTGATATTTAAGTCTCATATTTTAAAGGAAGAAATGTAGACACCAGAGGCTCCAAACCCAGCACTTTGTGGGCTAGTGAAGCCAGTCAGAGGAGGTCAGGGCTTCCTTTTCCTCCCAAGGTTATTCCTTAAACCACTTTTTCCTCTAAGTATCAAAAATCTCAGCCAATTATCCACCTTTCTTAGCTCAGAAATTCTGGCAAAGGGCTCTAAGTTGTATCTGGGGCCTGCCATCATGCCTTCACTCCTTTTTTGTTTTGAAACAGAGTTTTGTCACACAGGCTAGAGTGCCATGGCTTCAGTCTAGGTCAAAGAAGCCTCAAACTCCTGGGTTCAAGTGATCCTCCTGCCTCAGCCTCCTGAATTGCTGGGACTACAGGTGCCCACCCCAATGCCTGGCTAGCTTTTCTACTTTTAGTAGAAACAAGGTCTTGCTCTTGCTCAGGGTGGTCTTGAACTTCTAAATTCAAGTGATCCTCCTACCTTAGTCTCCCAGAGTGCTAAGATTACAGTTGTGGGCCACCATGCCTGGCCCCGTCACACACCCTTGTTGTGCCTGGAAGTTTGTGAGGAAATAGACTCTTTACCAGGAAGAAAACAGTCTTCCTTCCAGACGATGACCTAAAGGGTTTCATTGCCTTTTCCATTAGGCAAGACTTTCTTTCAGTCTTCAGAATGTCAGACCAGAAGGGCGTCTAGGTTTATCCACACCCCTCTTCTCTATTTGTACCCTCAGGTTCCAGCTCCAACTTGGTGATAACACAGGACATTAATTGGGAATATAATTGATAATTCTTATTTTTTACTTACTTTTTTTATTGTTTGAGATTCATTGAGGATACAAAGAATTAGGGTACACTGATTGCATTTGTTAGGTAAAGTCCCTGTTGTAGCTGTGTCCTGCCCCTAACAGGTGTACGATACACCATGATCCCCCATCCCCTTCCCTTCTCTCCTCTCCCCACTCTCTCATTCCCCTACCCCCCACCTTGTATTAAATCATCTAGTGCCTTCATATTAGAATTGAGTACATTGGATTCTTACTTCTCCATTCTTATGATGCTTTGCTAAGAAGAATGTGTTCCACCTCCATCCAGATTAATACAAAAGATGTAAAGTCTTCATCTTTTTAAATGGCTGAATAGTATTCCATGGTATATGCATATATACCACAGCTTGTTGTTAACCCTTCCTGGGTTGTGTGGGCATTCAGGTTATTTCTACATTTTGACAATTGTAAATTGAGCTGCAATTGATAATTCTTGACAAACCCTTCCAGGAACAAGTTGTTTTCCAGGTTTTAAAGAATACAGTATATATAGGAATCTTTCTTTGGATTTCTCTGTCTCTCATGGCAGAACTTTAATGCCCAGTTATGCTAAAATACTATTTTGAAATAGCCAAATACACCATATTTTCATGCTCACTTTTGAGATGAAGAGTTATTGCTGGCAAACAGTTGTCCAGTCAGGGAGCTCTGGTCTCAGCTGCCAGTGCTGTGGGAAAGACCTTGTGACTAGCCTCATCCAAAGATCTGAAGCAGAGGGGTTTAGTTTCAGGTACATAGCTTCTCTCTCTGTCTTTGAATGTCATCTGGATGAATGCAGAGGGTCCAGTGGAGATGACAAGGAGGGCCTAAGGGATGGTGGATCTGCAAGACAGAAGTATCTTGGATCCTGAGCCACTACTTTAGAAGAGAGCTGCCCAGGAGAGCTTGAGCAAAAACACACACTTCAAAGTTGTGTGAGTGAGAAGTGAACTTTTATCATGATAAGTTATTGCAATTTGAAATTGTTATAGCAGGTAGAGTTGATTACCCTGACTAATAAACCACCTTTGTTAGCATGAGGATAAAGATGGAAAAAACAGAATAGGTCGTGGAGAGGGCCGTTCCCATCAGTCACATGTATATGAGCATCATGTCTAACTAGAAACCCAAGTGCCTAGAATTCCATCCTTCACAAATGGAATCAGCATCTCTATTTGTCCTGCCTAAAAGTGCGTTCTCAGATCCAGTAGTTATCAAATTGCAGTGTGCTGGCAGTGCAGGAGGCTCAGAGACAAATAAGACAGAGTCCCTTAAGGCCCTCGTGGCAGCACAGTGACGGCCAAACAGAAACACTCGATAAATGTTTGTTGAATTGGATAGTTTGAGAGTCAGATATGAAACAAAATATAACATGAGATAAGTGTCTAAACAGGGCCCTAGGAACAGACAATAGAATAATTAATTTTGCTTGCACATAGTGTGTGTCAGTGATCAGTAGAGACAAGGTCACCCAGACAAGGGTGGCTCTCCCAGAACCAAGATGCCAACAGCCCAGGATCCTCACAGCTGTTAGGCAGAAATGAAGGCCACAGCTTGGGCCTCGCCCATGTCACTGCTGTTCTGGGAACTGCAGTCCTGCCCAACTCTCTGCTAGTGTCCGTTCCCATCCAGGTCATCCATTGCTGGTCTCCTGTCCTCTTTCCCCTCCACATCCCTGCAGCATCCTTACACTTTCCCTCTGTTCTAGGGAGGCCAAAGCTTCTGGCCACCACCAGGGAGATGTTCTTACCTACTTCCCTGTTGGGTTCAGCGTTCCCTGCTCACCCAGGCCCCCATGCTCTGGAAACTAGCCTCCTCTAGTCCTTTGATGAGGGCAGACTGCGGCTCTCCTACAACCGAGAGACAGGAAACCAGCACCCAGTATCCAGCTCATCACTTTCTCTTTCTGTTCACACATAGCAGGCTCGGGTTCTAGAGAGGCTCTTTAGGGAACAGTCATGTGGCCTGGCTCTGTGGCAACTCATTCCTTATAGGGGTCTGGCCTCTAGTTCTGATCTATGCTTATGAGAGCATCAAGGGAAGTTTGTGTTTCAAACCTACTTTAATAAACTTAAATGTGTTTCACAATATTTATTTATTTATTATGCTCTTTAAAATAAAAAGATGAATCCAAAGTACTCTGTAAAACTGGGTTGGGGGCTCAAGGGTTCTCAGGTTTCTTCCAGAATGCTTATGGTTCTGCACTACTCAGTTCTGCCCCTTGAGGGCGCCAGAGACTGCCTTGCCATAGAGAATGGCAGGAGACCAGGCAGCAATCAGCTGGGAGAAGCCTTGTCTGGGGCAGAGCCCTGCAGAGTTCTGCCCGGTTGGTGGGATGATAACAGGATCTAGGAGCCTGAGTTCTAGTTTCAGCTTTGCTGTCAGCTGGCTCTGTGGCTTTTCAAAAGTCACCTAACTTCTCTGGGTTTCAGGTGCCTCCTATGTAAAAGGATGGTGGTAGAAGGAGCTGACCCCAAAGCATCCACTAGATTCAGTGTTTTATAAATTGCTCCAAATAATAAGAAAAAACTTGAAATAATAAAACAACATAGACTTTTATTTCCCACAGCTTTTGAAAGTGTCCTGTCCTGGTCACTGACCTCAACATGACTAGCAACCATTTATGGCAAGATGGCTGGGAAAGGGGTGATGACTGATGGGGGCAAAAGATGAGACTCAGGAGATAAATTGGAGGTGGAAATCTCACAAGGTTCCCCTAACCCAGAATCCTCGCCAATGCTCAGAAAAGGATCTAGAGAAAGACGGCTTAGTGTTTTGCAATCATCCCAACCTCTGTTGAGCTCCGTGTGAAATAACAGATATGAAACACAATATAAGCCCTCTCAAGGGGCTTCAGTATTACTCACCAACCCAGTTGGAATGTGGGTGGTTGTATCAATAGTATTCTGAGGAACAGATGAATTTTCCTTGAAATCTCATTTCCATACCTGAGTTGTACACGATATTTTGGTTCACACCAACTCCTGGAGGTAGGAAGTTAAAATACAAGTATGTAGCATTGTTCCTGAATAAATGAATGAATGAGTCAATGAATGAGAAAGAAAGAGCAGACACTGAGTGGGAGAGTCTTGGCTGTGAGGATGGAAAGGCAATTCTGACCCAGGCACAGTGTCTTTAGCTCCCGAGCAGAGAGAACGTGGTAGCTTGTCAGTGGGTCTAGTCCACTGTCCCACATAGTGTTTGTATGGAGGTTAAACTCAGAATCCAGTGTGTTGCAAAGAACTCCAAAAAGAATATGTGGGGAGTAGGAGAAAAGCGTGGTCTTACAAGGAGTAAATGCCAGAGGCTGGGTGGAGGCAGCATGAGGTCGCCTGGATGCTGGAAAAACATGTTATAATTCCATTGGGACAACATCAACCTTCCTCTCCTTGCCTTGCAGAGATGTCCTGTGGCACATGGGTCGGTAGAGCAAGATAGAAATCTGGGGAAGAAGGGCGGCGCCTGTGGCTCAGAGGGTAAGGCGCCAGCCCCATATACCGAGGGTAGCAGGTTTGAACCTGGCCCTGGCCAAACTGCAACAAAAAATAGCCGGGTGTTGTGGTGGGTGACTGTACTCCCAGCTGCTGGGGAGGCTGAGCAAGAGAATCTCCTAAGCCCAGAGGTTGGAGGTTGCTGTGAGCTGTGACGCCATAGTACTCTACTGAGGGCGACAAAGTGAGACTCTGTCTCTAAAAAAAAAAATAAAATAAAATAAAAAATAAAAACAAACAAACAAAAGAAATCTGGGGAAGAAGATTACTTAGACAGACAGTGGGATTCCTAAAAGCCTTTCTAAGAGGACACTGCTGCTCCAAATTAAAGTGCTCACCACTCTCCCTAAGGAGCCATAAGGAAGACAAAGCACCCTTTCTTTGGTCTTGACTTTGCAGACCTGTCCCCTTCCAGAGAGCCCCTCCCATCAAGGGCATCACAGGCAGATAGGATTACAGCGAAGCTGAGTGGGTTATGGAAGTTAAGGACTAAGGCTAAGAAAAGCGCAGAAAGTGTGGGATAGGCGTGGGGGCTTGCCTTCTAGACCTGGCTTCCCTGCTTATGCCTGTGTGATCTTGTAGATGCCCACAACCCCCCTGAGCCTCAATGAGCCCTCCCCCCCCATCCCCCCTTATCTGCACAATGGGAACCACACTTGCCCTTTCCTCTGAAGGTTCTCATGAGGACGAGGTGAGATGATCTACCAGAGGTCCTCAAACTTTTTAAACAGGGGGCCAGTCCACTGTCCCTCAGAACATTGGAGGGCCGGACTATAGTTTAAAAAAAAAAAAAAGGAAAGAAAATGAACAAATTCCTATGCACACAGCACATATCTTATTTTGAAGTAAAAAAATAAAACAGGAACAAATACAATCACACCACCTCAGCCTCATGTGGCCCACAGGCCACAGTTGGATGACCCCTGAGGGCTTTGCAAACTATCAGGCCTGGTTTGAAAACAAGCTGTTATTATGAAAGGCAGAGGCGGCAGGTGTGTACAAGAGCTCCAGGATTATTAATACCACTTGGTGGTGTTTTGGAGACCTCTGCAGTTTTGCCAGAGGTCTATTGGGTGACAGCAGGTGTTAACAAATTTTGCTTTTAAATGGGCTCAAGGGCACTCTGTGTGTGGCCTGAATCCTTGCATTACCACCCTCAGCCTGGCTTGGAATGCTGATCTGGAAACCACCTTTTATAGTAGGCTGAGAGGGGACATCAGTACCTACAAACTGTCTGCTAGTTCTCCATTTTCCACAAGAGACCCATTTCTACCTTGTCTTGTTAACCCATTATTTGTATCACAGCCAGCAGTGGTGACCAGAAAACTTTATTGCTTTGAAACCCACTAGGCCATGAATGCCTGCCTTGTGGGCCAAGAAATCCCATGTGCTGTGGCTGCAAAGCCAGGTAGTGCAGACATACATGGGTTTGGACCTAGGGCCTTGGAGGAGAAATCCTGGGGACCGGTGATGCAACACAGTCCAAAAACATCTCTGAAAGACTAGCTGGGCCTTCTTGTCTCAATGCACTAATGCCACTGTGACGTGCGTCAATGACAAGGAATATCAGCGAAGAGCTCACAATGTGCCAGAAACCGTGGTAAGTATTTTACAAGCATGATTTTATTGTTCCAACACTTATTTTTAAAATTGTAGTAGAATGGCCAGGCACAGTGACTCATGCCTGTAATCCTAGCACTGTGAGAGGCCGAGGCAGGCAGATTGCTTGAGCTCAGGAGTTGGAGACCAGCCTGAGCAAGAGTTAGACCCCATCTCTATTAAAAATAGAAAAACTAGCCAGGCATCATGGTACACTCCTGTAGTCCCAGCTACTTGGGAGGCTGAGGCAAGAGAATCGCTTGAATCCAAGAGTTTGAGGTTGCTGTGAGCTATGATGCCACAACACTCTACCGAGGGGGACCAAGTGAGACTCTGTCTCAAAAAAAAAATTTTTTTTTTGGCTTGGCGCCTGTGGCTCAAGTGGCTAAGGCACCAGCCACATACACCTGAGCTGGCAGGTTCAAATCCAGCCTGGGCCCGCCAAACAACAATGACGCTGCAACCAAAAAATAGCCGGGCATTGTGGCAGGTGCCTGTAGTCCCAGCTACTGGGGAGGCAGAGGCAGGAGAATTGCTTGATCCCAGGAGTTGGAGGTTGCTGTGAGCTGTGATGCCACAGCACTCTACCCAGGGCAACAACTTGAGGCTCTGTCTCAAAAAAAAAAAAAAATTTTTTTTAAGTGTACAATTCGATGCCGTTAAGTATAGTTGCAATATTGGGTCATCATAGCCACTGTCCATTTCCAGAACATTTTCATCATTACAAACACAAACTCTGTACCCATTAAAGTATAACTCCCTAATCCCCTTTTCTTCTAGCCCTGGGTAACTACTAGTTCACTTTCTGTCTCTATGAAATTACCTGTTCTGGGTACTTCATATAGGTAGAATCATGTGCTATTTGTTATTTTGTGACTGGTTAATTTTTTTTAATTAAATCATAGCTGTATACATTAATGCATTTATGGGGTACAATGTGCTGGTTTCGTATACAATTTCAAATACTTGCAACAAACTGGTTAACACAGCCTTCACTGCATTTTCTTAATTATACAGGAGACTAGTTTCTTTTACTTAGCATAATTCCTCACGGTTCATCCAGGTTGTAGACTGTGTCAGAATTACCTTCCTTTTTCAGGCTGAATGATATTCCATTGTATGTATACACCACACTTGCTTATCCATTCATCTGATGGACATTTGAGTTGTTCCCACCTTTTGGCTATTGAGAATAATGTTGCTTAAAAATTTTTTTTAAATAGAAAGCTCCAAACATAAAAAAAGTAGACCAGAAAATATAATGAACTCCCATGTACGACAACGATCAACTCATCTATAATCATCAACTAACAGCCAATCTTGTTTCATCTAAATCTTTACCTATTTCCCCACCTCCTATTAGTAGGAGGCATATTTCAAGCATCATAGATACCGTTATTTCCACTTACCACGTGGGCATTCTAAAGCACAGACAGGTTAATTATCTTATCATGGTTCCAGAGCTCCTAGTCCAGTACTCAAACTCAGGCAGCATGTGACAGGGCTCATACTTTTAAGTCTTTGCTACATGGTGGGGGGTATGTGTACGTGTGTGTATTCCTATGTACACATAAACACACCTTCATAGAGTCAACTTTGGGCAAAAATACACATTTGGAAAAGTTTTGGTGCCTCTTCTTTTTTTTTTTTGTTATTTCAGATTAATATGAGGGTATAAACAATTAGGTTATAAGTTTGCATTTGTTAAGGAAAGTCCCTGTTGTAGTTGTGTTCTGCACCAGCATGATGCCTCTTCTTACATTTTTTTCTATACTCAGGTGCTGCATGGACTCTGGAACAGATGGGCGGGAGTTTGATGTCTTTGCTCTTGGCTGTGAGTCGAGTCAGTAATCCCTGGCTTCCACACCTCCATAGTGGCTGTGAGCATTAAATGAGATATGATCAGTGAAAGTGCCAGCTGCCTTCTAATACAAGGCGATGAGTACATGTGCTTTCCTTCCCCTTCCTAGTGGGACCAGGCCCATCATCCCTCCGCAAAAGCAGACCTCAAGAAAACATGCTCTAGGGCGGTGCCTGTGGCTCAGTGAGTAGGGCCCTGGCCCCATATACCGAGGGTGGTGGGATAGAACCTGGCCTCAGCCAAACTGCAACAAAGAAAAAAAAAAAGAAAAAGAAAAGAAAACATACTCCATTAGAGTGTGCAAGCTCAGAGCTCAACAGTAATCTGTGTTGTGAAATAAAGGAGTTTATCCTTTTGTCTTGGGGTACATGGTGCCAGTGCATGCAGAACAGAGGTGATGCAATTCCTTCTTGCTCCTGAAATCATGTGTGTATAAGGGTGTGTGCACATGCATTAAAGTGTAAAACAGGCTTGTGCATAAGTTCAGACTCCATTCCCTGTCTAGATTATCATTGCATTGTCTTTCTTTTCTGTGAGGAAATTGTGACTCTTTTTCCTCTATTGGTTAAAATAGGAAGTAAAGGTTTTCCTTGGGACCCCATCATTTTCTGGGCCAACGATTAAAAGCTACAGGACAGAAGTCTGAGCTTAGACAGGACTTGGCAAGCCTGACTCATCTCCCTTCTAAATCTCTGTGCCAGTCCCCTGGTGCTAACTTGAGAAGGGCTGCAGAGCTCAGTGGACAGTGAGCAGAACTCACAGGCTGACCACAGAGAGGTCTCGGGTAACCTCAAATGCATCTGCGGAGGAGGCTGACAGGCTCCTTGGTCTCAAATGTATCAAGTGGTGGTCAGCAAGAGCCTAATTGGCTGTTTCCTCCATCTGGAATGCCCTTTTCTGATGTTGCCCTTAGAACTAATGTAATGCTTTAATGCCGAGCTCAAATACCACTTCCTCCATGAAGCTTTCTCTGTGTCTCCTCCCACTCTCCATGTCCACCCACCGCTGGCTGCCTCACAAGGTGTTTGCTCCTGTCCTGAACTCTGCAACATCACTTTATTACCCTTTGAGGCACTCTGCCTTATTTATGGATCATATGAATACCAGTCTTAACCCTTTGATAGATTGAAGTGTGTTTCTCCATGATGGGAATCATTTCACTCCTTCTTTCCACTGTGCAGAGCCGTTCACAGTCAGCAATCTGTCAGCTGAATGGTCGCTGTCTCATATGACAATGGCACACAGTAGGCACTCAATAACTGCACACTGAAGGAGATGACACCCATCTCCAACCCCTGGGAAATATGAGATGTTACTCCATCTTTGACATTCAGAGGGAACCCAGTGTCATATAACCCTTTGAGTGATAAAATCTGTCAAAACTTCCATGGAAATAACCATAACAATTGCCTTAGGTAATTTGAGATGGTCTCAAAAGGGGTTTTAAGTATTCTAATATCCCAAAGTTTTTTAGGTATTCTAATATCCCAAAGTTTAGTATCTTTGTCTGCTTAATATCCCAACTAGGCTTCCAAAGAATTTGAATGTCATAAAGTAGTATATGCTTTTTGATTAAGATTGCCACTATTAGAACTGATTAGCCACCAGCCTGAGCAAGATACAAGACCCTGTCTCTAAAAGTAGCTGGGTGTTGTGGGGGGCGCCTGTAGTTCCAGTTATTTGGGAGGCTGAGACAAGAGAATTGCTTAAGCCCAAGAGTTTGAGGTATGCTGTGAGCTGTGACATAAAGGCACTCTACTGAGAGCAACAAAGTAAGACTATTTCTCAAAAAAAAAGAACTAATTAGCCAAAACTTTTCTGCTAGTCAGCAGGATAATTATTGATATTTGTAAAAATGACCCTGTAGTTTCACAAGAAAAACTAAACACCTTACTTAAGGAAGTGTTATAATATCTTCAGAAACATGCTCTTGTTAAAAAAAACATTTAAACTATTTTTAAGTTAAGAATTCAGTGCATTCACATTGTTGTGTGACCATCACCACTCTCTCTGTAACTTTTTCATTATCCTAAACAGAAAGTCTGTACCCATTAAACAATAGCTCCACGTTATCTCCTCCTCCAGGGCTCTGGTAAGCTCTATTTTCGTTTCTCCATGAGTTTGCTTATTATAGGTAGCCCATATAAGCAGAGTCATACAGTAGTTGTCCTTTTCTGATCGGCTTGTTTAACTTAGTATAATGTCTTCAAGGTACATCCATGTTGTAGCATATATCAGAGTCCCCCCTCCTTTTTTTCTGGAGACAGAGTCTTGCTCTGTCACGCCAGCTAGTGTGCAGTGGCATCATTATAGCTCATGGCAACTTTAAACCCTGGGTTCGAGTGATCCACCTGCCTCAGCCTCCCCAATAACTAGGACTACAGGTGTGCGCCCTCATTCCTGGCTAGTTTTTCTACTTTTTCTGTAGAGACAGAGTCTCACTCTTGCTCAGGCTATTAGAATTTCCTTTTTTTAAAAGGGCTGAATAGTATTCCACTGTATGTATATGCTACATTTTGCTTATCCACTCACCTGTTGATGAGCATTTAAAATGTTTCCAAATTTTGGAAAATGTTTGTGAACAATGCTGCAATGAACATGGGTATACACATCTGTTCCGAATGTGGCATTTTATGATCACCTTCTTCTTCTTGCTGGTAGACGGTATATCCATGGTAACTTCCCACTAACTGAATATGTGACAAACTACTCCCTTCTACCGTCAGACTTGATAAGAACTTTTCCTGGAATATATGGTGGATGCAAATAGACACAGGGCCACAGGCAGGCAGATGACTGGCCAGTAGCACCTCCCCCAATAGTGCTGACAATCAGGTCTGCATTTAGAGGTCCTGCCCACCCCCATTCTCACCCTGACCCCATCACTGGTCTAGCCGTTAAACTGGTCTGCTTTTGCAAAAAGGTATGAACATGAGGAACATTTGTTTTGAATTAAACTTGGCTGCAGTTAAATTGTTATCATGTACGTGGAGCTCAAATTACAGAGGCCCTCTCTGGCCAGTGAATGGCACAGGGCGGCTGCTCAGAGAGGTGGAAAATTCTGAGGCCCCTCCAGCACTGTTTCAAGAAAAATGCTCCCAGTGCTATGGAGAGGGGCCAGCTGGTGATGTCAAGGGATTTATAAAAGAGATTACGAGACCTTTTAAGGGAATGAGGCGGTTGCTAATGATGGAAAACTGCTAAAGCTGGATCTTGGGGCTTGAACACTTAATTTGCCAGTCATCCTGAAATGCTTGTAATTTTTAAAAAACATATTGTGCCACTCCCCTTATGTGGAGTTCAAAAGACAATATTAGAGTGTGCTGAGAACCTGTTAAACTAATCCAAGTCTGAGGTAACTGAAACTGAGCTCTCTGAACACTAAAGCCCAAAGTGGGAGATTCTGGACCTGGGAGGGAAAACAAAGTGCCCAAACACACCTGCTTGCACTGTCCACATGTGTATTTCTCTTGCTTGCTTTTCAAAAGTACACTACTGGGGGGAGGGTGGTGCAGAGGAAGATTTAATTTTTTTTGCAGTTTTTGGGTGGGGCTGGTTTTGAACCCACCACCTCCAGTACATGGGGCCAGCACCCTACTCCTTTGAGCCACAGGCGCCACCCAGGAAAATTTAATTTTTGAAGCAGTTACAAAATTACCCAAAAGCTTTGCACCTCCAAAGAAATATCTGAAAATAACATTAATTTATATTGCATTTCCAATTTTTTTTTTTTTTTTTATTAAATCATAGCTGTGTACATTAATGCGATCATGGGGCACCATACACTGGTTTTATAGACCGTTTGACTCATTTTCATCACACTGGTTAACATAGCCTTCCTGGCATTTTCTTAGTTATTGTGTTAAGACATTTACATTCTACA
>CAUYPK010034522.1:0-40011 GCA_963574355.1 Loris lydekkerianus
AGCGGCGCCTCCACTCACAGTGACAGCGGGAAAGCGGCTCCTCCACTCACAGTGACATAGGTAAAGCGGCTCCTCCACTCACAGTGACAGAGGGAAAGCGGCTCCTCCACTCACAGTGACATAGGTAAAGCGGCTCCTCTACTCACAGTGACAGAGGGAAAGCGGCTCCTCCACTCACAGTGACATAGGTAAAGCGGCTTCTCCACACACAGTGACAGAGGGAAAGCGGCTCCTCCACTCACAGTGACAGGAGAAAGCGGCTCCTCCACTCACAGTGACAGGCTCTGGACAAGCATCTCGTCCATCAGTCTGTCGGCTTTATGCCTTCTTGTTCTAGACAAGAATTTAAGGCAGCTAGAAAATCAAGAAAGAAAAGATACATACGAGATAAAATAAAATTCCAAGTAAGCGAGTAAGGAAATCATCCCTGTGAGAACTACTGTGACTTACAGTCCATGGACAGTAATTCAGTTTCTTTTTCATGTCTCTGGAGCATTATTAATAGCTTCTTTCTAAGAATAAAATACTGAAAATAAAAATGCCTTTGAAATTTTTTCCCACCCTCATCAGTTCTAGCCCTTATTTAGATTCATTCAATCTACCAATTTAGTGATTCTGACATGAGCAATTTGCTACACAATTTTTTTTTTTGTAGAAGCGGAGTCTCACTTTGTCACCCTGGGTACAGAGCCATGGTGTCGCACAGCTCACAGCATCCTCCAACTCCTAGGCTTAGGTGATTCTCTTACCTCAGCCTTTCGAGTAGCTGGGACTATAGGCGCCTGCCACAACGCCCAGCTATTTTTTTGTTGCAGTTTGCCTGGGGCCAGGTTTGAACTGAGCCACAGGCACCGCCCAACTGCATACTTTCTTGTCGAGACTCACAGTCTCATCTTTTTGGCTGTTTTGGATAAAAGTCCTTGAAATATGTCTTTCTTTGCTTCAGCAATATCATAAATTTAGCATGGTTTTTATTTCTTAAATGGCATATTTCATTAAGCCCTTCAACTTTGCTAAGATCCAAAACAGAGATATTTTTGAAAGTATAAGAAACAATTAATAAAAGAATATGATGGTAAAAGTTGCAATTAATATACCTGAAAGAGAAGTCTTGATAACTTTCCCATTAAAAAAAAAAAAAAAAAAAAAAAAAAAAGCCACTTTAAAAGAGAGGTAGATACTTAAATAAGAGAACAAGTCTCACATTGAAAACTGATTTTTTTTTTTCCAGAAGCCAGATTATACCCAGCCCAGCCTGTGGTGGGGCCATGTCCTCTGCCTGGTCCTCAGTTTTCCTGAGGTCCTAAATCAGAGATGTTCTATGTTTTCATGTTGGAGGCTGCATTACTTTAGCTGTAACCAATAAGGCTTCATTTAAGAAAATTCAATTAGATATGCTAAAAAATGGACATTATTCTGTAAAAATCTAATTACTGTACTTAATAGTTTCAAAAAATGAAAACTATTTGTTAAATTTAAAGTTACCGTATATACTCGAGTATAAGCCGAGTTTATGGTCTCTGTGCAAACCTCTCTGCTAATGTCTATATCTGCAGCAGTTTCCCAGTGCCAGGGTTACCACCTAAGCCCCACCTCAGCTCATCAGGTGTTAGATTCTCATAAAGAGACACAGCTTGGACCCCTCCTACACATAGTTTATGGCAGGGTTCACCTATGGGATTGTGATGTTATGGCGGAGCTCAGGGGTGAGGTGAAGGGTGGTGAGCAGCTGTGAAGACAGAGGACTTCACTGCACACCTGCTGTCACCTCCTGCTGTGCACAGCCCACAGACTGGCACCAGCTGGGGGTGAAGTTCTAGGTGGGCATCAGTCATTTGTGGCCTTCAAGGCGTCTTGATTTGGGCTCCATAAGAGAATGTAGATCAGAAGCACTGAGTGGCTGAAAAGCAAGAAAGTGTCTGGGGCATGTTAGCGAGGCAGAGCCTTCTGCTGCATTCTGCCACGTTTCAACTGAATTTTACATTTGGGGCATGTTGGCAAGGCACGGGCATTCTGCCACATTTCAACTGAATTTTAGATTTGGGGCATGTTGGCAAGGCACGGGCATTCTGCCGCATTCTGCCACGTTTCAACTGAATTTTAAATTTGGGGCATGTTGGCAAGGCATGGACATTCTGCTGCATTCTGCCATGTTTCAACTGGATTTTTCTTAACATCTAACAATGACTTTAAAATGTCATCTACTGCAGGCTCATTTACAGTGTCTTAGTGATATTAAGAAGGTGGGGCTGAAATGCTAATTTGAGTCAGTGAAACTTTCATTGTATTCTCCAAGTAATAGGTCCATAACAGCTGCATATTCTTCAAATGATTTGCGTATGTCATCCTGCTCATCAATGACCCTTGCTAACTGGGGAAAATATTCATCTGAAATATCCTTTTGAAGAAGTATTTTGAAAAAAAGACTTAATTTTACATTGCCAAGAAATATTCAAGTCATTTCGATTTGATATCAAACAGAAATGCTGCATTCCTTTAGAAATCTTTCAGTAATTCACATTGATTCTGTTCTTCATAAAAGGTAACTATCTGTTTTGCAGAGATAAAATTTTATCTAACACCTGACCCTGCCATAGGCAACACACTTCAGAATGATAAGGCCAATCCACACTGAATACCTACCTCATCCTGGGACTTGGGCATGTTACAAAACTGAGGATGCTGTGTTGCAATTGCATGAATACAGTTAACTATACTTATAACTTGTCACAAAGTGTCACTTAAAGTAGTAGCTTTAGCACAGATATGAGCTACAATGAAAAGAAATGGGAGCTCTGCTGGTACTTTTTTTTTCATGCATGCATTTTTATTTTTTTATTATTAAATCACAGCTATGTACATTAATGCACTCATGGGACACCAAACACTGGTTTTATAGACCGTTTGACACATTTTCATCACACTGGTTAACATAGCCTTCCTGGCATTTTCTTATTATTGTGTTAAGACATTTACATTCTACATTTACTAAGTTTCACATGTACCCTTGTAACTGTGCAATAAACCCTTCGTGTTCTCCTATCATGGAAGGTGCACCATGTGTACAGACACACCATAAATTACCAAATTCAGTCCAACATCGTGACGTTTACCTTGAAAGTTGTTGAGGATATTTGTTCCCTGTGTTTCTCCCAGGAGTGCCCAAAGTGAATAACTCTTCATAGCTAGGAAAATCTTCGGTTATGATCCAAATTAAACATAAAACCTGTGAGTAGCATTAGCTGATTCATCCAAAGTGATTGAGTAATACATACATGTTTTCCTTGTGAAGTATTGCAAGAAATTGTTCTGTTAAGCTGAAGCCTAACTCATGCTGCCAATCAGTTAGGGTTCTCCTTGAAAGAGGCAGTTATTTGTACAATGAAACATTATTGGGGGTTAAGCATCCTAGAACTTCCACAATGCATCTTTTCTTAATTTCTGCATCATTGAGTGGCTTCCCTTTTCCCTGAGTATCTGGCCTACTTTATAAGTTGCTTCAGTGGCATTATTTTTAGGTCTTATTGCTGCTTAAAAGAACTATCTTTGCTGTTGCTTCTCATCTTTTAATTTCTGCAGCAACCTTTCATGCCTCTCCCTCGAATTTAAAATACTTGTGGTCTGTATGAATGCTGTAAAGTTGAGGAGCATTGAATTTCTTCAGTGTTGATGCTGCAATATCACCAACCAAGAAAATCATTTTATCTTAAGCAGAAACAGAATAATAGTGCATTTTCCGGTCTTTATTACAGAAATCTCTTTTCTTCAGCATTCTTTTGGTCTTCTCAGACATGATGGGCTAATGAGCAGACAGAAGTAAAAAATACTGTCAAGGTGTGCAGCTACTTACAAATTCCACTTCGAACAAGAACACAGTGCACTGTTGTCAGAAGCTGATAGAAGGGCTGGTGTACTCGACCCCCACGCACTCTTGCCAGCCAGGCGTGTGTGGTGGTGGCACCAGGCAGGTGGGGGAGTTAGAACTGGGTGGTGAGTGCAGCAGCCCTAACTCAGTCCATAGGGCTCACTATCCTAATGTTTGAACTGTGCTGGTCAGTCTGGGAGGATTATTTCATTGAAACTAATTTTATTCCTTGATATTTTAAATACACTCATTTTAAAAATAAAGTTAAATTATAAAAGATGAACAAAAACGTATGAATAAAAATTAAAGGATTAGTTCTGTAAGATTTGGATTCATTCAAAGGCCACAGCTAAGGACCTAGACATGTGGCCTGAGGGCAGCGGGTTCCTGTCCCCGTTCTGTGTCCTGCAAATGAGGACCTACTGGTCCAGGTGAAGGAGTCCTCACTCGAGTCCAGGCGCTGGGCCACGGCACACAGACACATCCACCTGAGCTCGCAGGGAGGGTGGGGATCTCTTACCTTCTCCCCTTACATCTGAAAAACCAGAGCAAGAAGAGAACTGGAGATAATACACCACCCTGCAGGGTGATGGGAGAGATTTAGAGAAGCGCTGGGGATTGTTTAAGTTGAACAGCCTGTTTCGGAGGTGCCCCCAGGAAGTCAAAAAGTTCTTAGTTGATATTTCTTCTTCATAAATAATACAAAGCCCACTTACTGTGCCAAGTTCTGTGCTGGGTACTAGGTGTGTACAGGTGAGCATAGAGACAAGGACTCTGCCCTCACAAGCTTATGTTCTGATGAGACAGAAAGAGAAAGTTGAGTGAGAATTAAGATGATAAAGAATTGCAAATTATGGGTAGCACCTGTGGCTCAGTGAGTAAGGTGCCACCCCCATATACCAAGGGTGACAGGTTTGAACCCAGCCCCCACCAAACTGCAGCAAAAAAATATCCAGGGGTTATGACAGGTGCCTGTAGTCCCAGCTACTCAGGAGGCTGAGGCAAGAGAATCACCTAAGTTCAAGAGCTGTGGACTACTTGTGGTTGCTGTGAGCTGTGATGCCATAGCATTCTACTGAGAGCGACAAAGTGAGACTCTGTCTCTAAAAAAAAAAGAATTGCAAATTGTGATGAGAACCACTGAGGAAAATGAGAAGAAAAGAAAAGTAGGGCTGGGGGACAACGCATAGGTAGGCAGGGCGGGGGGGGGGGGGAGCAGGCACTTCAGGGAAAGCAGCTTGTTAAGAGGTTAAGAGGGTGAGAACAAGCCAAGTGCTGGGCGCGGGAAGAGCCTTCAGGCAGCGGGAGCAGTGTGTTGCCCCTGGGTGTGCCGGCCCAGCAGAGGCCCGGGGGTGGGGGTGGGGGGTGATTGTGCCGCATGCCATGCCTGGTGCACCCTGGCGCCACGTCCAGTGTCTTTTCTGTGGAGAGCTTGCAGCTTGCTCCCTCTGGCTGCTGGCAGAGAACTGGTCAAGAGAGGTGTGGGAGAAGCAGGGAAGAAAACGTTGAAATTAATGTGAAATGTACTCAAGGCCACTGAAATATGCACATGGAAATGGGCACAATGACATATTTTACATTATATCTATTTTTCTACCGTGGAAATAATCTGGACGGGACATGGGGGCTCCCTGAGTACACTCCGTGAACACCCCTCCTCCCCTTCCCAGACCGACAGGTGCTCCGGGCAGCGGCGAGCAGTACAGTGTGGGCATGGTTGGCACACATGGGCTGGAGACCCAGCATGTGGACGCCTTCAGCAGCAACATTTCAAGAGAAGGGACCTTGATGATCAGGGAGGTAAGTCGGTATACACACTGTCTAGGGGAAGGTCATTTCTTAAGTGGCTCTATATTAGCACTTTCACAGAGAATGCTTACAGCATGGGGAATGCTTCCAAGTGGTCATGTGGTTTTAACTGTCTGCAGCCTTCCTCCCTGTATCCTTCTGTATCCAGTGTGACTGAGTTACATTGGTCCAGATTCTTCAGCAGGAGCTTTACAAATCAGAACACAGAGCATGAGCCTGAGGACTTAGAACCAGCAAACCCAGATGTTTCGCACTACAGGAAAACAGAAATGAATAGTCTCTGAATAGCGCCCCCAGCCTTGTTATGCCTCTTCTCCATTTCATGTAGAAAAGTCTCATAAGTTCCAAGAAATGACGATGCCATCTTATCAGGTTGAATTAACTTTTAAAGGGCTATTAAATTATTATATTAAAAGAGCAAAGAATTATGCAGACCTACTTAAAAAATATACCTTAGCACTTTGAGTAAATTCTTTTAAACTCGAGGGATGTCATTTTTGGGGGTGAAAGGCACATATTTCCTACACCTGTCCTGACATGCAATATCTTATGCCTGTGTCTGTGCTAACCAGAAGGACCTGCCAAAATAAATCCGTCTCACTTTTGTTTCCACTTCATTGTTATCAGGCAGGTTGGAGTGCAGATCTTTCCCCAGGAAGAAAGTAATGGGCAGACATCCCTGGACCTCTCTCTGTCTGTTTTATCATCAATACAAAATTTCATAAATAACAGAAAATGACTTATAAGGTAGTTGAGAGTATTAAGGAATTGCACAGTACTGAAGGCAAGCACTCCGTAAATGTCACTACTTTTCCCCTCTCTGTGGGATGGAGAGTGGAGCCCTGCTTTTACTTGCCAGTGCCGGTGGCCCCTCCCAATCACAGCACACGCTGTCTGTTCTCCTTCGCAGCCAGGACAGAGTTGGGAACCCAGTAGCAGGCTTCACTCCCCAAAAGGGCAAAGGGCATCTCCCCACTGTGAGAAAGAGGAACTGCAGTGTTAGGTAAAGAAGGCCTCTGGAGTGACACCAGGCAATGGGGCTGTCACTGAAGGGCGAGTTTGCAGAGCAGCCTGCAAGAATTGAGGCCTTGCTGAATCCTTAAGCAGCTTTACAGAATCCGTTCACATTGTCTGGAATGAGGAATGGACTTGGCTGCTGGTGCTGACACGGTGTTGTGCTGGCACATGGATTCCTCAGCGTGGTGACTGAATGATTTCAGTGGAAACAGAGGATGTTTCCACCACTGCAACTTGTTGCTTAGGAAAACCTGAGGGAGAATGTTCTGGAGTGAGTCACTCTTTGACTAAAAAGACTCCAGTTTTTAATGTGTAAAATTTGGTTGAGTCTTTATGACAGTCACCCCCAAGTGGACAGATGAAGCCACATTGCCAGTTCTGTGGCCACATCCCAGTGGCTCCATGTCACTTGTGGCTGCAGAGTCCCATGACCACAGCCAGTCACTCTGAAATGGCACTTCCAACGTCCTACAGGATTTTTATCCACTGAGGACCCAGGTGGTCCCATGCTCTCAGCCTTCCAGTGCTGCCTGCCCAAATGTGAGTTTTTAAAATAATGCACTTATTAGTGAGTTCTCTAGAGAAGCAGAATATACACTGTGTGTGTAGCAGAGCCTCCAGAGCTGAGACCTCCCTGTTCTGACCTCCTCCTCAAGCTGATGGGACATGCACCTCGTGTGCATATCAGTACCGCAGTGTCATTCCTCATGGTGACCACCTCTGTGTGCTGACGAGTTTGTCACAATCCCCTGGGCAGAGACCCCTACAGGCTTCTCCTGTAAATGCAGAGAGAAAGAGAGAGGTGGGGGCATTGACTGATTACGAGGAAGGGGCTCATGTGATCATGGAGGCGAAGGAGTCATGAGAAGTGTTCTGCACTGTGCTGGGCACGTGGTGCACACAGCAGCTTGGTGCCAACCCCTAGTGTCCTGCACTGTGCTGGGCACATGGTGCACACAGCAGCTTGGTGCCAACCCCTGGGAACGGTGGAGGCACAAAAGTCAGAGGCTCCATTGGGTGCTGTTACTGCGACCCCAGGGACAGTTGTGTCCCAGCAGGATGTGCAGCACCCAGAAAGCTTGGTGAGGAGGTGCTGGCTGAGGGAACAAGAGAGAGAGGCATGGAGGTGACAGACCAGAGGTCAGGTTGCAACTGTTCCCTCCTGGCTGCTCACTGTCCAGGCCACTTCCCCCGGGGGGCTCCTTCTGGCCTCTCTCTGATGACCCATGTGTCTGCATCTGGCTTTGTCTTGACAGAGCACGCTGCTGACCTGGAACTGAGGCACTGTGAAGAGACAGCATGTGATTTATGCCACTGGGAAGCTGGGGAGGCCACTGAACTGCTGCTCAGTCTCTGAGCAGAAGTTGGGAAAGAAGGGGAAATGGCCCCGTACATACAAAACAGGACAGTGAGATAAATTAGAATAGGTTCCTAAATGTCATTCTGAAGAGGGAATGCTCAGCTCTGAGAACAGGCACAAGCCCGGGCTATAGACAAGTGCTAAGACAAACAGAACCCAGAAAATCCCTCAGGACAGTCTGTAGTCCCAGAGCCTGTCATGGTGATTTCTCCAGCTTCCCATGAACACCAATTACATGCACCCTGAGGAACAGAGAGCCTGTGTCAGCAATTTCACACACATACACATTCACATACACACTCATTACACACATGCACACTCATACACATGCACTCACACGCACACATACACACTCACATGCACACTCACACACAGACACGCTCACTTTCATACACTCCTCCTGCAGTGTTGTTTCTGCACTGCGCTGGGCATGCTTTCATACACACATGCTCACATACTCATACTTGTAGTCACACATTCTCACACTCACACACAGACACACTCATGCACAAACACTCTCATATGACGTCACTCATACACACACACTCACACACAAAGTCCCTCTTCCACCTCCAGCCAGAGACAGGTGCAGAGCTGTAATTACCAGACCAGGGTGAGCTCCTGAAGGAAGAAGCCAGGCCAGTGCGATGGTTGAGGCAATAGCACAAGCCCTTGCATGTGTCAGTCCCAGAGAGATGAGCGTGCTCCTGCCTCGCTCTCAGCTGCTCCCCATTCAGCAGGCCCTCGAAATGTTGCTCAGGGAATGACAGAGAGAAAAGGCAGAAGGCTGGGAACAGAGTCTCACACCTGCCATCCTAGGACTCTGGGAGGCTGAGGCTGATGGATTCCTTGAGCTCAAGAGTTTAAGACCAGCCTGAGCCAGAGCGAGACCACATCTCTAAAAACAGCTGGGCATTGTGGCGGGCACCTGTAGTCCCAGCTACTCAGGAGGCTGAGGCAAGAGAATCTCTTGAGCCCAAGAGTTTGAGGTTGCTGTGAGCTGTGACGTCACAGCATTCTACTCAGGTGACAAAGTGAGAATCTGTCTCAAAAATTAATTAATTAATTAATTAATTAATTAAAAGAAAAGAAAGAGAAAGCAGAAAGTAAAATCATTATTTAATCAGATCTGCTCTAATAATTTTCAATGAGCCAATTGCATAAATGTGAAAAAAAATTACAAGACTAGTCAAACCTGTAATGTGGGCAACTGGTTTTGGGGGGCCAAAGTCATCTTTCAATCCTTTTTTCCCTGGGATTTTTAGCGGGGAGGAGACTGCTCTCCAGAGCAGTGGTTTCCAAGCTGGTTAGTTCATGCAACCCCGTCAGTGAGAGGGGTGTAGGCCTCATGATGTGGTGTGTTGATTCACAAACCACGTGTTAGTCCTGCTGTATTGAGGTAGATAGACATTATGATGTATCTTTAGAAGATGTTATAAGAAGTTCTGTGAATGAAGCTTCCCCAGCTTTGGTGCTGCTGACTGAGAGATCCAGCATTAGTGACAGCCTTGTAAATCGTATTTCCCAGTCTTCTAGATCTTGTTGGTATTTCTTTAAACTCCTGTCTAGTGAGATTAGTTAATTGTAGTGAGGACCTCAGGAGTGACAAAGAGCCTGTGTGCTGGGTGAGTGCTGTCTGCACTTTCTGGAGTACACCTGTGCACGGGTCACCCCACGGCTTCCGTCAGCAGCACTCAGACCACTATAACCTGCCGCAAAGCTACAAATGCAGTTGACAGGTGTGCACACACTGCTGGGGGATCTTGCAGCATGGGCAGCACCACTGCCCCCCCCAACAAGACTGTCATACCACATGACCCCCAACTGCCCCTCACGCAGGACCATGAGGCTTCAGAGTCCAGTCCTTGCTCTAAACGTGTCAAAGCTTAAATTTTTTGTATCTCCCAGGTCAGACAGGAATGAGAGTGCTGCCTTCCCATAACCTTGGGGGCTGGTTGGGAGCCCCCAACCTGTGCTGGTGAGGGTGACTGCCCAGTCTCCTCTCTCCTCTCTAACGCACCGTCTCTTGTGCCCCTCAGACGTCTGGAGAGAAGAAGCGCTCAGGCCACGGTGACAGCAATGGCCACGTCAACCTCCCAGACCTGGTGCAGCAGAGCCACTCCCCAGCAGGAACCCCAACCGAGGGGCTGGGGCGCGTCTCTACCCACCCCCAGGAGATGGACTCGGGGACAGAAGTAGGTGCCGGGCAGCAGACAGCACAGCTGCTCTCTTCCCCATGGGTTTGAAATCCTGCCCTCCCCAAGAATGAAGCTTTGCCAATCTCCCCGAAATGTGTTTGTCTGGTTTCTACTACGGAGCTCCTTAAGCAGATACTCAAATACAGTACCTTAGGGACAGAGCAGTGACAAGTTCTCAGCTGTCATCGGGACTGACACTGTCTGCACATCAGGGTACCGAGGGTCAGAGAGGCTCAGTGACCCCCCAGGTGCATAGCTGGTTTGTGGCAGGTCTAGGACCAGAGCTGGGGCCTCCTCTCTCCCAGGCCCCAGATGGAAACATCAGACTTGGAGATTTCAAAGCCAACAGTTACAATTAATTTACATTAATTTAGTCAGACTAGGTTTGACTTAAATAAAGTAGGGTTGAAAGGCTTGTTGACAAAAAGTAAAAATTAATAGATAGGCTCTTAAAGTGTCATCTTCCTAAACTCCACATAGTGTCTGGAAGGAGAAATATTATTTTTATTCTATACATACAGTCCCAAGGACAAGCCTGAGTAACCATGTGCATTCAGCACTGCTCATGAAGTCACCGACAGAGGCTCGCTGGCAAGCACAGTGCTTCCTAAGCAATCGTCTGAATCCCCTGAGGCTGTGCGTTCACAAAACGTAAATGCACACACACTGTTGACGTCGTCCATGACCTGAGTTTTCTTAATAGTTTTTTGGACCCTGAAGTTAAAGACAGATGAGCTTTACACACCCAAGGAAGAGCACTGGGGCACTTTGCAAAGTGCAGCACCTGTCGTGAGCTCCTGCAGTTGAGGCATTTTCTCCCCGAGTGCCTCTGTGGGCTCCAAGGAGCAGCCCTCATGGTTGAACCTGGTTCAGACTCTGCTGTGGCCCCAGCTCTGAGTGGGAGGGGCTCTGCCCACCCAGTTTCCCTCACAGACATCATCTAAAATCTGTGCATTGAGGGGCTCTATTCAGGAGTAGATTTCCACCTTGAGGAGGCTGAAAAGGCTTTGATTTCCTGAGGTGGTGGGGAGATCTCAAGTTCAGTCAGATCAGCTCTTTATTATTTCTCCCTGTGTGTTCAGGGATCTTAGATGTTGGTTTTATTTTTAAATAAAAACCTAAAAACCTTTAGTTAAAAACATTTATCTGGAAAAAGAGGTGGTGCTGACCGTGAGCACAGGGGCATGTGTGATTTCAGTGATGCGCATAGGAGAAGGAATGGAAGGACAGGCCCATGTGGGCATGCAGCTCCTCAGCAAAGCTCAGACGTGGGGCGTCGTGACGTGAGCTGGACGCTGAGCTTACCCTCCCCAGGCTGGTTCTGACCTCATTTCCTCATGGTGCCATCAAGTCCTTGACATTCACTTTTTAAGTATGCTTTTGAGGAGAAATGCATCTTCATGAAATTCCCAAATAAGGCGTGTAATTATTTTTTAATTTTAAAATTTAAAATTATTTTTTAAAAATTTTATTTTTTAAGGAAAAAGAATCTCCTTAAGGAAAGAGAATCTTCAGTTCCTGGGTGAAATCATCCTAAATTAAAAATTGTAAAGTGTTTGGAGGCAACACCAATCCACACACACTAGCAGGCCAGAGTGGAAGGGACGAGTGCTCTGCCCCCGCCCCAGAGAGGGGTCTGCTAAGTGCGTGTCCAGGACAAGGTGCTACTGTGTAGACAAGCTATGTAGCTACACTATGTAGACGTGCTATGTAGACATTCTGTGTAGACATACTGGGTAGATATGCTGTGTAGATATACTATGCAGACGTGCTATGTAGACGTGCTATATAGCTGTACTGTGTAGATGAGCTGTGTGGTCAAGCTGTGTAGACAAGCTATGTAGACATGCTGTGTAGACAAGCCGTGTAGACATACTGGGTAGACATGCTGTGTAGATATACTATGTAGATGTGCTATGTAGACATGCTATATAGATGTGCTGTGTAGATGAGCTGTGTGGTCAAGCTGTGTAGACAAGCTATATAGATGTGCTGTGTAGACAAGCCATGTAGACATACTGGGTAGACATGCTGTGTAGATATACTATGTAGACGTGCTACATAGATGTGCTATATAGATGTGCTGTGTAGACAAGCCATGTAGACATACTGGGTAAACATGCTGTGTAGACATACTATGTAGATGTGCTACATAGACATGCTATATAGATGTGCTGTGTAGATGAACTGTGTGGTCAAGCTGTGTAGACAAGCTATGTAGACATGCTGTGTAGACAAGCCATGTAGACATACTGGGTAGACATGCTGTGTAGATATACTATGTAGATGTGTTACGTAGACGTGCTATATAGATGTGCTGTGTAGATGATCTGTGTGGACAAGCTGTGTAGACAAGCTATGTAGTCATGCTGTGTAGGCAAGCCGTGTAGACATACTGGGTAGACATCCTGTGTAGATGTACTATGTAGATGTGCTACGTAGACGTGCTATATAGATGTGCTGTGTAGAAAAGCTATGTGGACAAGCTGTGTAGACAAGCTATGTAGACATCCTAGGTAGATAAGCCATGTAGACATCCTGGGTAGATAAGCCATGTAGACATACTGGGTAGACATGCTGTGTAGATATACTATGTAGATGTACTATATAGATGTGCTGTGTAGATGAGCTGTGTGGTCAAGCTGTGTAGAGAAGCTATGTAGACATGCTGTGTAGACAAGCCATGTAGACATACTGGGTAGACATGCTGTGTAGATATACTATGTAGATGTGCTATGTAGACATGCTATATAGATGTGCTGTGTAGACACACCGTGTAGACATACTGGGTAGACATGCTGTGTAGACAAGCCGTGTAGATACACTGGGTAGACATGCTGTGTAGATATACTATGTAGACATTCTGTGTAGAAAGCTATGTGGACATGCTGTGTGGACGTGCTATGTAGATGTGCTGTGAGGACGAGCTACCTAGATGTGCTGTATGGTTGTGTTGTGTAGACAAGCTGTGTGACCAGTTATGTGCACGTGCACCCTCGGGGTACGTGTCAGCCCTGCACCTGGACAGTGAGCAGCAGGCAAGTGCCCTCACTGACAGGGAGGTGAGCTGTGGCCCCCAGTGTGCTCCCCCTGCACCCTTCGCAGTGGGGAGGTCAGGGAAGGCACACGTGCACCGTGGCAGGGTGACCAGGAGAGACTCTGACCGAGGGCCAGGTGTGCACAGCCAAGCAGATCGCGGCCTGGGGTTGTGGCACAGCCCACTCGGGTGCTGTCAGCCTTGGTCCTTCTGAGCACCTGCTCACCTGCTTTTCTTAATCCTCTCTTGCTGTTTAGTACGGCCTGGGGAGCAGCACCAAAGCCTCCTTCACCCCCTTCGTGGACCCCAGAGTGTACCAGACGTCTCCCACTGACGAAGACGAAGAGGACGAGGAGTCGGCAGCTGCAGGTAAGCTGGACGCCCCGCGCCCGACATGCTGCTGCGGCCAGATGAGGAAATTAGTCGTCAGTTCAGTTAAGTCCTTACTCAAACAGGGAAGGGGTTATTTAATCATTATTTTTGTAGAATTCCTAAAACAATTTTCTCTCCATTTTTTTTTTTTTTTTTTTCATGTCTTCTATTTTGCTTCTGGTAGGAACCAAGAGGTGTCCAGGGACCCTAGGAAAAGCTGTTCCTCAGCGGTCTCTGAACTTCCCACATATCTCCCAAAAGCAATTTCTGGGTACAATGCTGTGCATACAGTAAACACTTAGCAAGTGCATGCTGCCTGCCTTGGCTCAGGAGTGTGCTCTCCACAGGGTCTGGCTAGTATCGAGGATAGTGTTGCTTTCTAAACTTCTGCGAGTGATTAATCATCAGCGTCAGCTTAGGCTAAGTTTTTACTTGATAATCCAGAATTTTAAAAAGTATTTCTTTCTTGCATATATTACGGGAGGTGGGTATGCTGTGTTAAACTTTGTGAGATTAACTTCAATTTTCTAAACTGAATAGTGTCTATAAGCTTGTTTTGTTAATGAATAAAATACTTCTTCATCGAATGACTTACATTCCAGTCTACTAAAATGAACGCGTAACCCAAGTGCGGTCTGAGCTGTCTGTGCCCTGCCGCAGTGCAGACTAAACACCGTGCTGTGAAGCCCTGTGTCTCCTTGGTCATTTGTTAGGAGGCCACTGACCTCTCTGGTTCTTTTCCTCAAAGCTCTGTTCACGAGCGAACTTCTTAGGCAAGAGCAGGCCAAACTCAACGAAGCCAGGAAGATTTCAGTGGTGAACGTGAACCCGACCAACATCCGGCCTCACAGTGACACCCCTGAGATCAGGAAGTACAAGAAGCGGTTCAACTCGGAGATTCTGTGCGCGGCCCTGTGGGGTACGTCAGCTATCGCCCCTGGGGCTGAGACCAGTCTGGGGCTGACTGCCTTGACCTCATGAGAGACCAGAGCAGTTCTATATGAGAAATTGCTGATACCCTAATATGCAGAATGGTCCAGATGACCTTGTCAAGTGACAGGGGTGGATAAGGCCAGGACAGAACTAGCCAGCTCAGGGCAGTGTCTGGCACCTGTGACATGCCCCCCACTCCATTCATCCTCTGACCCATGTGACATCCTCTGAGAGGGACAATGGCATTGCCTGCATTCAGCAGCTGAAACACACATTTTAGTGAGTAGCCTCAGGTTGTTAGCAATCCCATGATAAAACGGAAAATGAACAGCAAATAACAAGGTAGGACTTCCCTTTAAGTTCAAAGTATCAACCCACAGTTCTTGTGGCAGAAGTCTGCAGGTCTAGCTGACCTCAAACTCGGGGTAGATGTTAGGAGATTCTATCAAAGTCCTGGTCTGCACCACTGTAAACAGCTCAGACAGTTCAAAGTCGTGCCCTTGTGTCCAACCATCATCCTAGGCATGGGTTGGGGCATTGTAACTTGATAAGCTAAAAGCATTTGAGATGCAGCACAGAGAGCAGCAAGCCTGGAGACCATGTCCTGTGGAAGGGATGGGGTCTGTCCTCTGGGGAGGCCCAGGGAGAGCCAGACAGCCACACTGTTAATGTGCAGAGAGCAGGCACCAAGCTGCTCAGAGAGCACAGAGAGCAGCAAGCCTGGAGACCAAGTCCTGTGGAAGGGATGGGGTCTGTCCTCTGGGGAAGCCCAGGGAGAGCCAGACAGCCACGCTGTTAATGTGCAGAGAGCAGGCACCAAGCTGCTCAGAGACGGAAGGACACGAGGTGAGGGGACTGGAGTCATGTGTCCGCGAGCATAGCACAGTGAGCTGAACCTCTCAGGGTGTGTGCTGAGGTGGGCAATCACCCTTCCAGGGATGAATGTTTAGGGTGTAACTGTCTGAACAAGACTATATACCAGTAAGAACTTGTGTGATAGGAGTTTTTACTTGTAGGGTTGGCTACACCAAATCTAGGTCCCTGGGACATCCCTACAGTCAGAATTTCTGTGACTCGTAGACTGCTGACACCTTCTCTTGAACAGTTCATCATAAACCTAAAAGAGAGTGGAATATTTCCATTGTTGAGGGAATGGAGCATAAGACAGTTAAACTTTAGTGTGAGGAGGGAGAAGAGTGAAAGCAGAAACCCTGCTGTGTGTTGAAGGCGGGTAGCCAGTGCATAGGGCACAGCGAGTTTGGAGTAGGGCAGAGCAGATGTGTAGGGAGAGCCAAGAAGGGCGGCTGTTCTAGGAAGGGGTGAAGTCAGAATGAGGAGGACTCACTGTGCTGGGCCGTAATGACCAGTCACCACGCATGCTTCTGCCACTGAGTGGAAGAAAGCAGCTGTCACTTCACTGCCAGAGGGACAGGGCTCCCGTGTGTCAGAGCTCCTGCACCCCTCTGCAGTGCCTCTGGTTGGTGTTAAGTCCGCAGATGCACAGGTGCAGGTGCGAGCAGTCAGTCTCCATGCTTCTCTTTCAGGTGTGAACCTCCTGGTGGGAACCGAGAATGGCCTCATGCTATTGGACCGCAGCGGGCAAGGCAAAGTCTATAATCTGATCAACCGGAGGCGATTCCAGCAGATGGATGTGCTGGAGGGGCTGAATGTGCTAGTGACAATTTCAGGTAGGTACTAGGATGGCGTGAACCCAGGTCTGCACAGGTGGGAACGGTGATGACCTTGTTTCTGAGGTAGCTCTGCCCTTCCCAGCCAGCCAGTCACTCAATAACTATGGTGACATATCCAGAGTGAGGTCACCCATGTGGGATCACACTGCACATCCCACCCCCCAAGGGAAGTCCCTGGCCAGGCAGAGACACACCAGGAAGGCTGAGCACTCATGGCCTTCACCTCCCCGGGGACTCCCAGGGACCTCTAAGTTGTCTGCTCTGCCATTACTGCCATCTGCCCCCAGGTGGAGAATGTCAGAAGGCAGGCTTCCAGGAGGGAAGGTTAGTATGTGGAATTTTTTCTGGTATCTTCCGACAAGAAACTCTTCCTTCACTCATGTCCTGGCAGGTGCATTGGCCCACTGATGATCAGGTCTGCAAAGAGATCTGAGTGCACATCTGGTTTCCAAAAAAAGCTTTAAAAAAAAAAATAGAGACTGACTTGAAGGCCTTGTTACTGACAAGTTTCAAATGCACCCCACAAGAGGAGAGTTTATTAAAGGAACAGTTTTTTCTTTCTGATGTTGCTTTTAAAAGTTTAACAAATAGCACCCTCTTTTCCCTTCCTGTTCCACCCAGTATGGGATCAAGTACACGTCAGAGAGATGTGAAAACCCAGGCTGCACCCAGGTCAGGGTCAGCACCTCTGCACGGTCTGGCCAGGCACCAGCAGCCTTCATAGCTCCTGAGGTGCTTCCACTGTGCAGCCAACTGTGAGAACGGGACCCTGTGGGGCCACAGCTTCCCAGAGACAACACAGGCGTGCTGGTTGGAACCTTGAAGGAAGTTTAACTCTTCAGCTGTACTTCTGTTTTAAGAAAATGCTGTCATTCGGCTCCACAATTTTTTCTTTCTTTTACCTTTTCCCCTGAATGCTCAGAGTTTCATCTCTTTGTATTCTTTCCAAATAAGGGTTGACCAAGTAAATCTGTCTTGTACTGTACTTTGGGTTTAATTCCATGTAGCTCTTTGTTGTGGTTAATTTCTTGGTTGCTAGATGTCCAAATCAAAATTAAAACTACATACCTTCCTGTTCCCTACCAAGTGGAAACGGGACCAGAACCTTACACTGGGCTTCATGCGTCTCAGTGACACATCCCCATTCTCAGGCGTGTAGCCGTTCCCTCTTACCTGAGGCACACAGGAGGACACAAAATGAAAGCAGAAGCAAAAGACTCTTGAGCTGCCCTCAGGTTGCTGTTGGCGGAGAAAGGAGGTGGTGTGTGCTCTCGTGTCTGCTGACCGCTGTGACTGGCACATGGCCCAGGCCCCTGCTCACAGAAACAGACCCCGGCTGCTCCTGGCTCCACCCTTCTCCCGGGAAAGCTAGTGTGAGGGCTCTGTGAACTCTCTTCTGGTATATGATGTAAAATACCCGTAAATATAAAACATCTGTAAAGCCTAGGATGAATGACTGGGAAATAAGGGTCCTTCCAGGGCCAAGATCGTGGTCAGCTGGGAAGGGTCACCCCAGTGGTCGTCATCCTGTCTGATCCTTGGTGACGCTCTGGGGCACATGAGATCCCACTCCCTGTGCTCCCTCCAGGATTGTCTCGTATTTTATTTCCTTGCCCTCCTGTGCACTCTTCAAGCTTTTGTCTTTTTTCTTCCCTGTTTTTATTGGGTTTTCCTTTCAGTGACTTCACACCATAAACTTGTCCACTATTACTTTCCAAACCCAAATTGGCTCCACTGAACTTGTTTTTCTTGTTTCCTTTTAAAATTATATTTTTTGCCAGTTATAAAATGAAACTACTGCCATCACTTTAAATAACAGAAAAAACAAAGAAGAGATTTCCTCTTGACACCCACCACCGAGTGGAGATGAGGGAGGGACAGGGGACATAAGCCAGAAGGTCCCGCATCACCTCCGTTCCAGGTGATTAGATGTAGAATGTTCTGGAACTCTGGTTGGCCACTCTGCTGTGCAGGCAGGCCATGCTGAGTCCAGCTGACAGAGCTGCCTTCAGCTCGAACCACCACCAGTTAGAAGTGGGATGCGTCAGGGGGCAACACGAGAAGGTGCGGCTCGAGGTGGCCACGGGGGCTGAGGGGAGGCCGCTGGGTGACTTGCTGAGCTGGTGACCAGCCAGGAGGACACCAACTGCAGCTTGCTGGACTGATCCTGTACTGTTTCTGTGAACAAGAAACAGAAGCTTTCCAAACGTGAAAAGGGAGATGGCTGCATCCTGGAGACTTAGTACTGGGCAGGCGCCTCTCAGTCTAGGCTATGTGCACAGACACACTCCCAGGGTCTTCATTCTAAGAGGGAGTTGCTTTGCCTCTTACAAGTGTTGAAGCTATTGAGAGTTATACTTTAGAGCCCTCTGAAAAGCAAATTGTGTCAGAAGATAAGGGGCTTTTTAATCTTGAAAGCAGAGTTGAAATAGAAAAGTCTTAAAAACAGTTGGAAGATGTCTTGAAAGCATTACACATGAAGCTGTGGGAGGTTGAATCGAAACTGTCCTTTACCAGTTCCAAAAGCTAAACTTCACTCTGTGTCTTCATCCTGTCCTGTCCTTCCTCCCTTCATACATTAAATGAAAAGAATTAAAGAATTACTTTCACAGTTGTATTTCATGGTAAAGAGGTGATTGTTTCCCAAATTCCGATTTTAAAGCCATGTCACAGTACTTGCTAGGATCGCAATTTAGGAGTTTTTATTTTGATAAGAAGCTGAGATAATTTTCTGAACAGTTCTATCAAATTTATTCTTCTTAATTTCCTATTTTTTAAAATTTAATTCACCTTTAATACTTGAAATAACCTTTAATGTGAATGGTAAGAAAATCTTACAGGTTTTTCTACCCACAGTGTGGTTGAATTTTCTCTGACAACTAAACACATAAAGCTCTTGGAGAAACTGAACAGATAAATTATTTGTCATAACTATTTGCGAACTTGCACAGAATGCCACATATTTATAGTAGGATTCCACTTTACCCTGTTTATTTATTGCTATATATTTTTAAAATCTGGGAAAATACTTACCAAAGAGAGTAGAGGTCATCTCTGAGGGTGAGATTCTGGGGAAATTTTCGGTTTTTCAGTTTTCTATAATGTAAGACTTTTATAGTGTACGTGTTTATTTTTATAATCAGGAATAGAATAAAGATTAAAACAAATGAAAAAACTTTGGCAAGAGTGGAAGTGAAATCAGGGGCATGTTAGTCCAAGTTTATAGGGATAGTGCCCTGGAAGAAAATGGCAGGGTACACATAGGTTAAACCTTTTTCTGACCAGAGGTCAGGAGAACTAATAAAAACATTGAAAAAAATTCATCAAATGGTGGGTCAAAAATCATCTGAGAAGCATAGCAGACAGGATAAACATCAATAGAGAAATCATTAGGATTTGTGGCATGAGAAAGGTGTATGCAAAAATGGTCTTGAAGGATGAACAAAAGAAAAGGATAGTTGAAGTTTGCCAAGACCTTCTGGAGAGGCAAGACCATATTTTAGGCTGTGTTACCACTGGTTATGAAACGTGGGTATATCAATACGACCCTGAATCAAAGCATCAAAGTGCACAACAGAAGTCAACCGGTTCTTCATGACCAAAAAGGCTTCCATCAGTCTAAATGAAGAGTCAAATGGTGTTGCTAACCTTTCTTGATATCAGAGGGATTATTCATTATGATATTATACCAACTGGACAGTTAAACAAGTTTACTATTTAGAAATGCTAAAAAGGCTATGTGAAAAAGTTGGACAAAAACAGCCTCAACTTTTTAGAAACTCATGGCTTTTGCATCACGACAATGCACCAGCTCACACAGCACTGTCTGTGAGGGAGTCTTTAGCCAGAAAACAAATAACTGTATTGGAACACTGTCCCTACTTACCTTGTCTGGCCCCCAGCGACGTTTGTCATTACCTAACGGTAATGGAAATACTGAAAGGAAGACATTTTGATGACCTTCAGGACATCAAGGGTGATATGATGACAGTTCTGACTGCCATTCCAGAAAAAGTTTCAAAAGTGCTTATAAGGGTGGATGAGGCTCTGGCATCCGTGCATGGCTTCCCAAGGGGAGTACTTCAAAGGTGACGGTAGGGGTACTCAGAAATGAGGTCTGTAGACTTAATTGTCAGACCTTGTAAATAAAGTTAAATAAAATAGAGATTAGGAAGGGCAGAGTAGGAGCTGTCACAGGCCCTGAAACACTGTTGTTATTCCAACAGGAAAGAAGAACAAGCTGCGGGTGTACTACCTCTCGTGGCTGAGGAACAGGATCCTGCACAACGACCCCGAGGTGGAGAAGAAGCAGGGCTGGGTCACCGTGGGGGACCTGGAAGGCTGCGTCCACTACAAAGTTGGTGAGTCTCCCACTGCAGCAATGGTACTCACACGTGTTTAGTTACATGCACCCAGTTTTTCCTGCTAGACACTGATGTGAGCAGTATGAGAAGTTACTGACACCTTAAATCTACTTATATTATTTCAATTAAGTCAGACTGGTGAGGTTCAAAGGGCACATTCAGAATAAAGTCCTAAGCCCCATAGAGCATGTGCATCTGCTTCCTTCCAAAGGCCTAATAAGGTGACAAGAGAAAAATAAAAATGTCGTAAGTGTGAAAACAAAGGGGCAAGGAAAGAAAAGCCAGAAAATGAGAAGTACATGAAACACAGCAAGAGGTGGAAGCCTGGACACAGACTCACCCACCAGGGTGCACTCAGCTCTCACTGTGCAGTGAGGGGACTGCCAGGATCACTGTGGTCACTCAGCTCCAACTCTGCAGTGAGGGGACTGCCAGGATCACTGTGGTCACTCAGCTCTCACTGTGCAGTGAGGGGACTGCCAGGATCACTGCAGTCACTCTGCAAGGCATAGGAAGGCCCAGGATTTGAGGCCCAAGAAGAGCCAAGGTGAAGCGGGAGGTGTAAGGTGGGACCGAAAATGGGCATTATTAGAAAGTTGATGAGCAACAAGACCTCCCAAACCTACTCTCTGCCCTGACAGGGGGCCATGACCCATTCCCTCTGCAGCCAAAGATTCAGTTTGTTGATGGGAAGACACACACATATACAGATACTACACATGCACATATGCACACATACACGTGCACACACTGATACATACGCACACAAATACACAGACATATACACACATAGCACACACACATTTACAAGACACATCCACACATACACATAGACCCACATATGCACATACACACATCCATGTGCACACTTACACATATGCACACAAATACACTTATACACATATAACATGCACATTCACACTCACTGGTGCACACACGCACCTCCCCTTCCCATTTAGCTCCCACAGCTATAGTAGCTGTGATTATACTCCCAAGGAAGAAGCTAAAATGTTTGTCCTTAGAGAAACTGAACAGCCAGAAAGAAAAGGTGTGCAGGCCTTTTCACACACATCCGAAATGCCGTGGGAAGCCTGCTGCCTAACCAGCTTGGAGTGAAGCAGCAGTGATGGGCCCAGCTGTACCAGTGAGTGGAGAACACCACAGATATGAAGGGGAGACAGAGAGAGAGGGAGAAATTAAGAACACTGGAAGAAACCAGGCTAACAAGAAGTAGAGGAAAATTTTAAAGGAAAGGAAGAAAGAAACTAGTGAATTATAGAGATTAAAAAAAAAATTTCTATAAAAGAAGAATAGGGCTTTTTTTTTTTTTTTTAGGTGGGTGCAGCAAGGAAGGGGAGATCATTTATAAACCAAGAAAAAAATTTTGAAACTAAAATATGTTGGCAAGAATAGAAAATGTAATAGAAGTGTTAGAAGATGAAGATAAGGAAGTCTCCTGAAAAACCAAACCAAAAGAAAGGGGAAAAGAGAAAAAATATTTAATAATGAAAAGATCAGTTCAAGTGGTTCAAAATCTAAGTCTGAGCTTTAGAAAATAAGGAATGGAGGGGGAGGAAAGTGTTAAAGAAAGAATGCAGGAGTTTCTGGAGCTGCCGGCCCCCTGGTGCCGGTTGAGAGAGTTTGCTGCATGCTCAACAGGGAATGAGTGCACTACACAGCAGAGCTTATCAGCATGGCAGTACAGCACCTAGGAAATGAAATTCTCCTGAACGCTTCCTCATAAATAAGTAAATAAATAACGTTTACATGTGATAGACCCAAATCAGAGTGGTCTAGGGCTTCCCAGCAGCCATGCTAGAAGCTAGGAAGGCAGTGGCACAGGGCTTCAACGCTGTGAAGGCAAATTTGTTTCCTACTAGTATTTTATAATCCTGTGTTAGGGTTCTCTAGGGAAGGATAAGCAATAAGAGGCATATAATTTTGTAAGTTATTTATAAAAAGGGATTTATTATAAGGAATTAGCTCACATGATTACAGAGACTAAGAAATTACAATATCTGCTGGAGACCCAGAAAGCCAATGGTGCAGGTCCTGCCCAAGCCACAGGCCTGAGGCCCAGCACTGTTGGACAGTGGACTCTGAAGAGTCCACTCTATGGATGGTAGAGTCTGAAGACCCAGAGAGCCAGCACTTCAGTCCATGTCTGAAGGCCAAAAAAGATTAATGTCCCAGTTCAGACAGGCAGGAAGACTCGGCCTTTCTGTTTCGCTCAGATCTTCGCTTGAATCAAGCACAGTGCTGGGCCTCCGGCCTGGGGCTTGGGCAGGACCTGCACCATCGGCTCTCCCGGGTCTCCAGCAGGTATTGTGACTTCTCAGTCTCTGTAATCATGTGAGCTAATTCCTTATAATAAATCCTTTTTTATAAAAGGAGCAGGATCATCCACACCTGGAGGGGCTCACCCACATCTGGGAGGTGTCTACTTTACTTCATCTATTGGTTCAGAAGTTACTGTCACCCAGAATACCCTCAAAGACATGCCCAGAATAGTGTGTGACCAAATGTTTGGGTGCCCTGTGGCCTAGGCAAATGGACACATGAAACTGAACATCATAGCAGCAAGCCATCCATCAGTTTTGAGTGAGAAAAAAACATTTGGAACATGCAAGATCTCAAAAAACATATTTTCCAGGTGCCACATCTCGGGAAGCTAACAAGGATATGTTTTACCAAAATAAAGAACTAAATGTGGTGATCCAGGAATAATTAGAATGAATGTACATAAGTGAACAGCAGCTTTTATCCCTACCCGTCACTGACTTCTCACCCTCTTTCCATCCCAATCCTCCGCTACTTCCATATGGGTCAACATAAAAGCTGGGCAGGTTAACACAGAGGAAATTATGCAGATTCTTGTTGCAATTAAAATCCACATCTAGACCTAGTGGTTAGCGGCTATTCTAAGCAGTTGTATCTTCAGATAAAGAAGAGTCTTCAACAAAGCAAAAGGGCCCCATGTACTCTGCAAAGCAGGTTCACTACAGGGAGCTAAATCTGTCCATGAAAAAAATCCCACCCCAGGAGCTCAACCCTTAATTATGGTTTTTTATATATATATATATATATATTCTAGCTTATACATACATTAATACTAAAAAACCTGAAAAAATTGATGTACTTTAACTCACATTTTTATATTACAGTTAAATATGAACGGATCAAGTTTTTGGTGATTGCCTTGAAGAACGCTGTGGAGATCTATGCCTGGGCTCCTAAACCATATCATAAGTTTATGGCATTTAAGGTGAGCAAGTATGTGGTTACCTAAAACTGGCTTTTATTTAATTTCTCAGTTCCTCCAGATTAGTAACATGGTCTGTTTTCCATGTAGACAGATACCAACTTGCCATCACAAACCTGTTTTAAAATTATAGGTACTTGGGTGTATTATTCCAAAATAATTTAGGAAGGATTTAGTGTCTAAACACGCTCTGGCGGGTACGGTGTACATAGTCTAGTGATGGATGAACCGTAAGGCAACATGTCAACATGCAGAAAAACTTTATTAATGTTAAACAAAAATACTATAAAATTAGTCAGATTAAATGTGGGTCTGCCCTTCTCCACTTGAGGCCTGTGAGTCGTCATCTACAGAAGTTAGTGTGGAACAGCTTCTAGTCAGAGCACCACTCGGTGGCAGGCGCGGTGGAGCCAGCCCGGGCAGCAGTGCAGGCCCAGGCTGAGCTGGTTCCAGATCCTGTCAGCCTCGTGAGTCTCTGGACAGAGCCCTGAACTCAACTGCGGCTCACGTGCCCACTGCTGACCACAGGCAGGGCTGGCCTCTCAGTTTCTCTGCAGTCCCCGTTTTGGTGGCTTTTCATTTCTCACTTTGTCTGAGTGAGTGCCCCCAGGGCTAGGCTGTCCCTCGTGAAGTCCAGCAGAGAGGAATGGGACACACTAGTGCCTTGGGCCCCAGTTCGTGGAAGCTGACCCTCAGTGCCAGGAGGGGCAGAGCCCCACCCTGCTGCGCCCACTCCTGACGTGGCCTCATCTCCCATCTTCTCTCTCTGCCGCTGTCCATCTCCTCCTCTGTAGCTCACTGGCCCTCACATTTTCCACCAGATGACCATTACCTCCCTTTTGCTCTTTGTTCTGTCCTGCCATGGACGCCCTGCGAGGGCAGACGCTGCCCTAGGAGTATCACACAGGCCCCTTCAGAGTTCCAGTCACCACCCCCATCCATCCTGAGTGTTCTGCTGCCAAACCCAAACTATCATCTCCACTAGCACCGAGTCCAAGACTCAGTTCTCAGCGTGAAGTTTAGATAAAGTGCCGCTCTGATGCCCACACAGTCACTGGAGGAAAATCAAAGCCAGAGCCTCCCTCAGCTACCCTGTCCTACCCTGTCCTGAAAGGGGAGCCAGCATGTATGGGCCTTGCTGCCACTGAGCAGAGAAAGGACCAGAGAAGTGGCCAGGCCTTCTCCGAGGTCAAAGGCCTGAAATAAACACAGTACCCAGTCACCAGACTTCACAACTGGGAGCTAATCTCTTTGTTCCCAGGACAAGGGGCAAAGAAAGGATCACAGACAGGGGCTGGACCCTTCCTCCTAGAGCCAGGACAGGAATGGACCTAAACCTAAGAAAGGAATTCCCTGCTGCTTCAATTTAGTAAAGTCAGAAAGTAACTTCTTCAGACAGTAAATGTAGGGAAAGGTGGTTCAACAACACCTTGGTGCCAAGGCACTAATAGGCTGGCCTTACAGTCCTTTGCAGACCTCCAGCACAAGCCTCTGCTGGTCGACCTCACCGTGGAAGAGGGACAGAGACTGAAGGTCATTTTCGGCTCACACACTGGTTTCCACGTGATCGATGTTGATTCAGGAAACTCCTATGATATCTATATACCATCTCACGTAAGTCTGGGCACTGCCTGTTGGGCCTCTGTGGCCTGCCTGTGTCCGCGTGTTGAGTGGAGGCCACACTGACTTGGCTCATCAGTAAAGCGGGTGCACGTCTGACCTTCATTAAATAGAATGCTTTTAACAACTAAAATGTGTGGATTTAACTAATTCTCAGGGCTTTGTGAAACTGAGTAACGTATGATAGAATTTGACATTTCATGTTGTCTCCAGACTTTAAATTAAAATGCACATGATATTTTTTCCTTCAAGGCATAAATTTTGCATAATGCATGAGTTTTTAAAGAGGGATTGGTTCATTTTATGTAGGTGAAAGCCAATGGTAAGATACCAATTTCTTAGAAACCATCCTTTTTCTGCTATTTTTAGTTCCTTCCTTGGGCATGTGGGGTGTAGGGTGGTGGAGCCAGACCCTGGCACTCCCTCCTGGCTCCAGCGAGCAGTGACAGGCGTGTCAGACACCTCTGTGGCCCTCAGCTCCCACAGCTAGAAGGTGGGGTGAAAGGACCTGTCCCAGGGGGGCTGTTGTCAGTGTCACATGAGGCCCAGGGCCCTGAAAATTATAGTTCTTCCTGGCAGTGTGACATCTGTGTCACTGTTCTGACATACCGCCCAACACAGGGCTCTTAGAGGGAGGCACTGAGCATCCAAGAACAAACACTCAGTAGAAGCTACCAGGAAAGCCTGAGGTCTAATCTTTTGCTGACTAGTATTTTGGGAATTGGAGTACTCTAAAGAAGCATAATAGCTCCAAAAAGTTGTTTAGCATATCTCTCACACACACAGTTGTTCACTGCTGCATCACACCTGTACCTCATGCACACAAGGACTCCCAGCCTGCGTTCCCAGTGGGGTGACCAGGGCGCCACTGTCCTTGTCCTCAACCCTCTCAAGCCGGTATCCAGCTGCCGTGACTCTCTCAGCTGGGATTGTGGGGGGACAGCAGCAGCTCGTCTCTGTTTCCAGAGCAAACTGGTCTGCACTTACTTGAATAAGTGGTTCTATTAAGTGAGCAGTAATTCTAAGTATTTTCCTAAACAGACCATCGGTTTGAGTGTTCTGGTGTGCAGACACCCAGCTTAACAACCTGTGTTTGATGTATATACTCCTTAACTGTTGTTGGGATCCCTTTCTGCCCCAGTTGGGTGGCCTCCCTAGAGGCGGCCAGCCTGCACCGTCCTCATCCTTTCCCAGAAATAGTGGTTCTCATGGAAAACAGGTGAATTTCAGTGACGGCAAGACCTGTGCTCAGATCCCAAATCCACCACCCAGAACCAGGCAGCTTGGTGGGGAAGAGGGGTGTCCCCCCCGAGCCCCAGGCCTTGAAGGAGCACCTGCAGGGGGCTCGTGGCTGACACCTGGTGCCCCACTGATGCTGCTGCTGTGGGAGCAGATGAGACGGCTCTTAGTCTAGTGACCAAGCATGCAAGTTTACCAGGGCATTTGACAAGGCAGTAGTTAAATTAAACAGAGCACATTAAAGCAAATTTCAACCTTTACAGCGAAAATGAAAAACAACAAAAACACATCTTTTGCATTCCTTAGAAATGAGCAGTCCAGCTGTTGCCTTGTTTTTGGAAGCATGACACCTCGCCTCCCTTTGTCATCTAGATTCAGGGCAACATCACCCCTCACGCTATTGTCATCCTGCCTAAAACGGACGGCATGGAGATGCTGGTGTGCTATGAGGACGAGGGCGTGTACGTGAGCACCTACGGCCGGATCACGAAGGACGTGGTGCTCCAGTGGGGAGAAATGCCCACCTCTGTGGGTAGGTTGCCCATTCCTTATCCCCTTCAGCAGTTACACCCCCCAAATGAGACGAAAAGCAAGAGATGTGAAACAACCATTTGATTCCACAAAAAATGTCTGTGAATAACTCTTGTAAGACTTTGTCTGTTTATCTCAACCGTTTGTCATTTTTGTGGTTAAGTTGTGAACAGATGCTGTGAGTTGTTGCCCATCTGATGTTTTTAATGCAGTTTTGGAAATTCCTTTTGACAGCCTACATTCATTCCAATCAGATAATGGGCTGGGGCGAGAAAGCTATTGAGATCCGGTCAGTGGAAACAGGACATTTGGATGGAGTATTTATGCATAAGCGCGCTCAAAGGTTAAAGTTTCTATGTGAAAGAAATGATAAGGTAAATCCGTTTCAACGTTTGCATTGTGTTTGCATTTTAAGAGACCACCAGGTACCTGTGAAACCTTCATTTTCCTTTATACTGATTTGAATCACCTCTTGTGTTAAAGTTAATACTCTTGAAATGGCATTATTTGGTTTGATCATGTGAACATTCAAGATCTATTATTCACATATCAAAAAGATATAAAAAAAATCTAGGAATTTCTTGTAAACTCTTGGTAATTTTTGTGGCCTGCAGGCCTCACGGTGACAGGGCAGGTGCCCAATTCTGCTGACTCTGAAGGCAGCAGGCTCGTCTCTCATCACCTCCCAGTGCCCACTTTACACTTCCACTTGTAGACTTCTCACAAACTCACTTTCGAAGCTTAACCCATCACCTTATATTCACCTTTAAATGTGAAACATTTGCCATGTAGAAGTATAAGCTTTTTAAAAAATGTCACCCATTCCTTCAGGAACGCACAATCACAAACTCAGTAGTGCCATGTCCTGTGTCATTCCAGCCATGTTTCTTCTGAAATATCCTAGGAGACTATTCTCCAGTGAATTGCTGTGTCCATCTGGCATGCTCGATCCCACACAGGTATCCTGTGACAGCACTGCCTCTGGCCGCCCTCCCAGGAGAGGGAGCCCGGGGGCAGCAGCTGGGCTGCCTGCAGCTGTGACTCGTCCTCCGTGACTGTGGCCAGCACAGAAACGCTGCCCTCAGAGCCCAGACACAAGCTCATGTAGGAGAGGGGCAGTGGCTCGGCCACTGTGACCTCCTTGCCCAACCCAGTGCCCCAAGGCCAGCCTGGGGGTGTGGCCTAGACTAGACCCTGGCTGACTGGCTGGCCCAGTGTGGTCTGGATAAACAGCAGACTGGGTTGCTGCTTCCAGGGTGGGAGAGAATGTGCCAGAAAACAGGCTTAGCCCAGGCAAGCTCCTGAACCCACTGGGATCACAGGAGAGATCTGGGCAGGTACACCCACCCTGCAGCCTGTCCCAGATGGTGCCCACACTTCAGGACAGCCTGACACCAGCCTGAGTCAGGGGTCTAGATTTGAAGCACAGGGCATATGCCCTGGAGACAGAAGCAGCCCCCTCCCTCTCTGTGCCCCTGTTCTGACCCACACGCAGCATTAGCTCCCTGAAAAGCACGTTCACAGAGCTTCCAAGGAGTTGTGGGAATGATGTAGCAGAGACCTCCCACTAATGACCAAAGCGTGAGCCTCAGACCAAAGTGAGGAACCGCCCACTGAGGGCCCAGCCCAGTGTTATTTCCTGGGTGTGGCAGTTCGTTTACATTCCCTTCCTGTGAGCAGCAGCCCGAATTGTGCTCACTTTTCTCTGCAGTTGGATAAAATGATTTAACAAACTCAAGACCTAATGGGCTGTGATTCTACTTGCTAATGCTATTATCTCCTTTGACCTGGGGTGTGCTGTCGACAGAGAGGCTGCACTTACCTTTGAAATGCCCGATTACACGGGCATTACACACCTTACCCTATTGACCGCAATCATTAAAAAAATTCTTAATTTTAAATTTTAAAAAGTGAAAACTAAAGTTCTATACTAGTGAGAATTCCCCTTGGTTTGGGGAATTTAAAAGGATTCTCTTCTGTCCTGAAGTCTACTTTCTTATCACTTGTGGGAGAAAGAAGGGGACCTCTGTGCCTATAGATGCTAGCAAAGGTCCCTGGGCCAGAAATCTAGCATGTTCCCTTAGTGAGAAACTCCCTTTCACAATGTAAGCCCCAGAGGGACACCAGAGGCCAAGACCACAGTCAGTGACCGTGATGGTAGAGGTGGGCGTGTGCGTAGGACGGATCACAGCAGGAGGCACTTTGCTAACACGAGCCACCGAGTGCTAAGAGCTGACACATGGCAAGGATAGGACGTGAGAGCAGTGGATGGACAGTTGAAGAAGAGCGGGGAGAGGGCCTTGCGGTTGAACTAACTTCTTTTTAATTTCAAACAGGTGTTTTTTGCATCCGTGCGATCTGGAGGAAGTAGCCAAGTGTTTTTCATGACCCTCAACAGAAATTCCATGATGAACTGGTAACAGAAGAGCACTTGGCACTTATCTTCATGGCGTTGTTTCTAATTTAAACGAACATAACTCACGTGGACGTATGCCAGCCTAGAGGCAGGATCGGAAGGCCTGGTCGAGCGTCCTGCGTCCCCTCTCCCCCTCCTCCCTCCCAACACGGCCCAGCCTCAATGTTGCAGCCCAGTTGAGAAGCAGAGAGAGGTGACTGGACTGTCCAGGAGGTCCCAGAGTGCTGCCTGGTCTGTGGACAGAGCTGGACCATGGGCCCTTCGGGTTAGGGACAGAAACAAGCATTGTGTGCTTCTATGGTTAAGCTGTGTTGTAGTGGGTTTTGGGTTTTTTTACCTTTTTTCTTTGCCCTTTTACTCTGTAAGAATGGGGAGAGAATATGTCCTGAGACAGGAGTCTGTTTTTGGTTCTGTCTGCCTGCTAGCTTTAAGTGTTGTAAAATCCCCAACATCCAGGGGTCAGAGACAGCACGGTAAATGTACCTTCCTCCTCACGCTGAAGGCCACGCTGCAGTGGGTAATTTAAGAGTTCTCTTGCCTTCACCAACTCAGAAGGTTGCTTTTTGATGGCAACTGGCTAATGAATTTTTAAAAGAGAAGAAGAGTACTGGTTTCCTCTCTTTGGGGAAATAGCTTTTACATGGCTAAACTACTAGCCTTAGTCTAATAATCCCAACTACCACCTGAGGAGTCTGACAGGCCGTGTATTAATACGGCCCTTGGCAGGATGGAGTGTGCAAGGGACAGCAGAGCTGCTAGTGGGTCAGTCCAAATCGAGGAACTCTGTGACGCAACTTCCCTCAGCTGCTGGGCGGCAGATCGGGGCAAAAGGCAGGAAGGCAGGTGGGTCAGACAGAGACAGCGTGTGTGTCCCATGTCTGAGTGCACAGAGCCCCCCCTGGGCTTCCTGAGGACTGTGATTTGCTGAGCTCTTTCTGGGAACTGGGGAGCTGAGTGACATCCAGGTTCCGGACACTCCCAGCTCTCTCCTGACAGAGGGTGCCACTTTCTCAAGCTGAAAACTGTGACTGAAAAAAAAATTAGTAACACATGTTTCTGAGTTGCCTGTGTTCTCCCTGGGTGGGTAAGAGAAGGGACCAGGCTCCCGTGCCTGCCTCGGACACAGCAGCATCACTGGTCAGATCCCGAAGAACTTAACACAAGACTTTGGCCAAAATTCTGAGAACCCTGGTCACTTTACCTTCCTCCAAATTACCCAACATACAGTAAACAACATTTGTGTAGAGATATGTATGTATTTAGTTCAGGTTGACTTGTGTCCTTATAAACTCTTACTCGAATGATTTGAACTTTCATGTGACTGACTGGGATTTTTTTCCAAAGCTACAAGCATGCCGCCTGTGGTCCGAGGTGTTGTGCTTCCTGTTTTAACCTACCTCGTTTTGTCTGTTTTGTTTCACTGTTCATCACAGCAGTGTTACCTCCAGGAGACATATAGAGAGCTCACCTGGCAATCTCAGGTGCATAATGTTTTTAAAACAAAACAGTAGTTGACCAAATTATTATTCTTAAAAATATTAGGGCAGGGGGGGATTTAATTACAAAAACTGATGTGGCTTAATTCTGGAGAAAATAATTACTATAATCAGATTAAAAAACAATTTGTGATCCTACTGATTTTGCCTAAATACATGAGCAGCTGATGTACTATTAATGAGAACGAAATGCCCACTAGGAAAACGGGGCCATTTCCATCTGATAGTTTGGGCAAGGCGGGAAGAGAAGAGGGTATTCTGGTTTCTGGAGTAGGTGACTCTGCCCTCCTGGAAAGGGGGTTGGCGTTTGCACTTATTTTAAGCAGGCAGCACCCGGAATGTTACTGAGGGTCACCTTCAAGTGACCACCAACATGTCCTCAGGATGGTCCCTCTAGCTCTCAAAAGCAATGAAATCCTCCCGTTCTCATTTTTATTGCTATGGTTCTGCTGCTGAACAACACTTTCTTCACAAATTCAATGTAACAAATTCAGCAATAACTTTTTGGGTTGAATTTAGCAACTACTGTGATTGGATGCCTACACGGACAAAGTACATTGATCTGGGTTTGATCCCCAAATGTGATTGCCACCAGCTCTTTATATTGCTGCTGTGGTATTTTAAGCCAGAGCTTCTTTAAGTTATGTTGCAAACTGATCTTTGTTTTCATGTTTTGTTTTGTTTTTATTTCTGAGTGATAAGTCCAAACACACAGCTTTAAATGATTTTTTTATTGTGGGATTGGGGGTACAGTTAAGAAATAAAAGGGAATCATTGTGTTTAAACATAAGGTAGTTTGTGAATGTATTTTTTAAAATCTAGATTCATTGGGCTTAAAGGAGTAGGGCACCAGCCTCATATGCCGGAGGTGGCGGGTTCAAACCCAGCCCCGGCCAAAAACTGCAAAAAAAAAAAAAAAAAATCTAGATTCAGTGAAATAAGAAAAGCCATAAGAAAACAATATTGCTGCAGCCTTGTTTATAGTCTGTACAGTAACATAACACAGAACACAAGCTTTTCTGCTGCCCACAACAATAAACACAGTCGTCACACACCAAGCCACACTTTTTATATTTTTGTACAAATATTTTACATTGAGTACCAGGCAAAACCAAATTTAACAGAGTCCCCTACAAATCTGTGGTTCTTAAAATGATTTTAAGAATTCTTTCGTGCTTTTATCTTTAAACGTACATTTTTCTCCAGCAGGCGAGACCTAGCCCTGACTGACGAGGCCTGGCTCGTGTAAAGTACATCACAGTGATGGGCTTGTGGCTCACACAATTCCAACATTTTGGTTTGCTTTAATTCCTTTTTGTTTTTTTTTTGTTTTTTTTTTTTTTTTTGAGGGAGGAGCATTACTTTTTATCCATTTGTACAGCATCTCAAAAAAAAGTATCTTTAGTTTTTATCATTTCATAGGTGATTTTGGCTCTAGCAATTGGCTCATTTTATTTTCCTACAATGAAAAGCTGGAGAAACTGAGCAAACCCCCCCCCGCCCCCGCCCCCGCCCCCAGTGAGGCCACTGGATCTTTATGTTCCAGCAAAATCCGCCTAGCCTGTCCACACCGCAGTCTTGATCAGGGGTGTGGCAGGTGATGTCACCCTGGGGGCCAGCCGGGGATTTGTAGCCTGGACTGCTCCATCCAGTATGTGGCAAGAATGGGTGATCTTTAAGGTGTCTTCAAATAATGAGCCTCCTCACTGCCATTCCAGCCAAACCATTGTCACAGCAGACAGCACCAACAAGGACAGCTGCTCTGAGTCCCTAGTAAATCTGATGGTTCTATTCAGGGAGTTATCGTTATTTTTCTCGGAGACTTCTAAACAGTGCTTCAAGAAGACCTAGACTATCATTTGCTCAGCAGGGCAGATTAAGCTGTAGATAAACCCCATTTTCATGGCATCCCGACACTGTTTTCTGAGGTGAACCCCTAACAGGTCTTGCACCAAGAACACGTGTTTTGGAAACGTCTTAACTCCTGTTGTTGAGCTCTACTAACAGTGTTTCTGTCTGCTCTTGGGACTCGCTGGCAATTGGTGTATCTGCTACCTCCACAGCAGATTATTAGAAAGGTATGAAATTCAGGCTGGAGTCAGAAAAGAAGGCAGCCAGAGTCCCTCGTTCCTTGATGTTTAAAAAAACATGTTCCCCACTATTATGTGTGCCGCCTCCGTCACCTTGTTCTTGGAATGTGGACACACTCTTATGTCTCCAGTCTGTGCTGTCTTGGGAAGTCTGCTCCGACAGGCGTCACTCACGTTTGTGCTGTTGGAGATTGTCAGATGTGCTATGTTATTTTTCCAAAAGAAGATACAGATATCTATCAAACTTTAATTTTAACCTGCTGCAGGAATATGTGAGAAAATCCACAGCATGCTAACGACAGCTCCAAATGGCCCTACCATGCTCCTTACATTCCAAAATCTCTGCTATTATTTTCTGAACATCTTAACAGTTTCTGTAAATTATTACCTTTTAATTCATTCCTTAAATGTTTAGATCTAACCAAATCAAACAAAACATAACCAACCAACCAACCAAAAGCTGACCTCTTCTGAGATTATATAGTTGTACCATAAATTTAAAATCCAAAAGTCTGAATTTGATTTAATTTACCTGCCAATATTTCTCATAAATGCTGCTACATTTTGGCCTTGTGAGGAACCCTGAAGTGAGCTGTCCTTTCATAGATTTCAAATAAAACGGATATAAAGTGATTATTTTTCAGTTCAGCAAAAAAGAAAACTTCTTGAGAATTCTCAAGTTCATTTGTATATTTCTACCAAACATTTTCTAGTGTACTTTTGATTTCTATACTGCACCATGGTTCTGGGAAGTTTTCCGTAGAAACTAGAATATTAAACAATTTGCACAGCGTTTGTTACACAGTGTGAGAACATGCCCCTGTGCTTTGAACTTAATTCTTCTAGACCTGTCATTCCAGGAAATGCCAGATTACACCAAAATAAAAATCTCCATAAATGCATTTTTAAACAAAAATCCCTGGTAAGGTTTGAGCTATTTTAAATCCAGATCAAATCTTGGACTCTGTGTCCATGGCAACAAATATTTGCATGAAAACTAGAAAATGCAATTAAAAATAAAAACAAAGTTTCTGGAGTTTTGATTTGTGTAGATATCTTCAAAGTAACCCACTCTTCACGTGATAGCGTATGAGCTGATGGTTCACCCTCAGCAGCGCCGAGGTGCACTGCGTTCTGGACACCAAGCAGATGCGGGCAGTTGGGTCTTCACTTGTGGCAATGGCTCAGGCTTACTATTTGTACATAGCAAATGTCCATGGCCACACGCCCTTCCCTTATCTCTTCCCCAGGGATTAATGTTCAGCAATAATAATACTTGTTATGGTTCACTTAAGAAATCTCAGACATTACCCTGAATCAGAATTTCAGCAGGAAAAAAAAGGTGACACCTCAATGAATTTGAAAATTGGATGTTATAAAACTATTTTTGTGTGTTTTAGCTGCCTTGCTTAGAATTTTAGCATAACTTTAGGGAGATGCCAAATCTATAATATTAGAAAAGTAATTTGCTATGCCTACAATTGTTTACATTTTTTAAATCTCCAGTTCTCAAAAGTGTTTTGAAATTTTTTGAAACTTTGCTGAAATCTGGATATAGTCTCACCTGAGTGAGGATGAAAGAAGGAAATCTTCCTGGCATGTTTTCCAGTCTGAAACTTCTGGTTATTTTCAAATATGTCTTTTTCTGCAACAAAAAATCATTCCGGAGGTATTTCTGGAGTTATTGGAAGCAGAAGGTGGAAACACTTTGGCAGGTGCTCAGCTGAGTAGTCCCCACACGGTCACTGCTGTGCCCTGGAGTACACTGTGTCACCTCTGATGAAATGAGAACAATGAGGCAGGGACAGAGGCCACCTGCTCCTCATTGCCACCTCCAGACTGCAGTCCTTCCCTGCCCCACCTACTCTGAAGCTCTGGCCATCAGCACCTGGGTCTCTCCGTCCCCCTCTGCCGCTCCCTCCTGCTCAGGTGTTCTGGCCCTGGGTTCACTTTTGCTGTCTCTCCCACCACTCTTATTCCTTGTGGAGGATTTCAGCACCCACAGTCCTGCCGTGTCCTGACTTTTCTGTTTAATGTTGCCCAGTGAAACTTACCTGATTGGTCACTGCTTCCGCTTCTCAGGTGACAGTGGATAGTTCTCCCTCCTTGTTCTATGTGGGTCCCCACCTGGCTTCACCAGATGGAAGCCACAGCCCAGGAGTCAGCCCTCTGTTCTGCGCCACCAGTACCTCCCAACCTGTCCGAGGGCTCCTACGTGATCTGCGCTGCCATAGCACCTGTCCTGTGAATACCTTTGGCCCCTCCACAGCCTCGAGCTAGCAGCGTCTTCATCTGCTACTCCCCATAGAAGAGCCTGGAAGAGTTACCGACTGCCCCAAATTCCTCTCCTGCCCTGGTCTGCCGAGTCAGGCTTCCTCCTTGCCCAAGTGGCTGGTGCTCAGGACCCAGCGATCTCCATGATGACAAGTGTCCAGCGCAGGGCTCTAGCTTGGAGCTGCTGGTCTCATTGCAGCCTCTGACACGTTCATGATGGCTTGCTTCCTGAGGCACTTTCCCAGTTCTGGGACATTTTTCTCACATTCATCCACTGTCCTTGGCTGCGTCTCTGGAGTGCCTGGTCCTGGGCACCCATCCCTGGGTGATCCCTTCTGGTCTCGGGGCTTTCCAAGCCATCCGCACATGGACAACACCCACACTTCACCTCTGCCCACCCTCCTTCCTGAACCTCAGATGGACGTGTCTCTTTCTTGCCTGGTGTCTTCCTGAATGTGTGACTGACATCTCAAACCCTAAGCTGGTTTGCACCCCACCCACCACTACTCAGTAGTCTCCCCATAACTGGGGTTCACTTCCCTGGATTCCAGTTACCTAAGGCCATTGTGCTCTGAAAATATTAAAAGGAAAATTTCAGAAATAATTCATGAGTTTTAAATTGCTGGCTGTTCTGTGTTATATAATGAAATCCCACACCATCCTGCTTTGCCCCACTCACAATGCACATAGTCCCTGTGCCCAGCACATCGCTGCTGCAGACTCTGCCCACTGGTGGCTGTCAGGACACCACAGTGCTTGTGTCCCTGTAGCCCTCTCTTTCCTGAACCTTGGGCCCAAAGCATAAGGCACTGTGGCCATCTGGTAGACTGAACTTCACAGTAGCATGTGTGGGTGAGCGAAACAGCACGGTGTCTGTAGGGTTCAGCGCTGTCCATGGCTTCAGGTACCTGCTGTGGGTCCTGGAATGAACCCTCTTGATGGTAGGGCACTTCCCCTACCACAGTCCTCTCCAGGCCATAAACAGCAGCTTCTTTCCTCCACATCAAAAAATCTCATTAGTGCCCTTCATTCCTCTTTCTCATACCACATCCTGTCTTTCTCTTTAGAATCCTGTTTTCCCAAGCACAAGAAGATATCCACAACCCAATTCAGGTCCAAGCGACATACCACTTGAGATGATGCTTTTAAAATGTATACCACCAATCACATCTTAGGTCACAAGTCTAACCTCAATAAATTTAAAAAAATAGAAATTATTCCTTTCATCTTCTCAGACCATCATGTTTAATTAAATAACAACAGGAATCTGCATACTCATACAAAAACATGGAAGCTAAATAACCTTATGCTGAAGGATAGATGGGTTATAGACAAGATTAAGAAGGAAATCATGAAATTTTTGGAACAAAACAACAATGAAGACATGAACTATCAGAACCTCTTGGATACTGCAAAGGCAGCCCTAAGAGGTAAATTTATAGTACTGCAAGCCATCCTCAAGAAAACGGAAAGAGAGGGAGTTAATAACTTAATGGGAGGTCTCAAGCAACTGGAGAAGGAAGAACATTCCAACCCCAAACCCAGCAGAAGAAAAGCAATAACCAAAACCAGACCAGAATTAAATGAAATTGAAAACAAAAGAATTATACAACAGATCAATAAATCCAAAAGTTGGTTTTTTGAAAAGATCAATAAAATAGATAAACCTTTGGCCAACATAACCAGAAAAAAACAGAGTAAAATCTCTAATTTCATCAATCAGAAATGGTAAAGATGAAAAAACAACAGACCCCTCAGAAATTCAAAAAATCCTTAATGAATATTACAAGAAACTTTACTCTCAGAAATATAAAAATCTGACAGAAATTGACCAATACTTGGAAGTATGCCACCTACCAAGACTTAGCCAGAACAAAGTGGAAATGTTGAACAGGCCTATATTAAGTTCTGAAATAGCATCAACTATACAAAATCTCCCTAAAAAGAAAAGCCCAGCACCAGATGGCTTTACCACAGAATTCTACCAAACCTTTAAAGAAGAACTAGTTCCTATATTACTAAACCTCTTCCAAAATATAGAAAAAAAAGGAATACTACCCAACACATTCTACGAAGCAAACATCACCTTGATCCCTAAACCAGAAAGAAAAGAAAATTATAGACCAATATCACTAATGAATATTGATGCAAAAATACTCAGTAAGATCCTAACAAACAGAATCCAACAACACTTCAAAAAAATTATACACCATGACCAAGTCGGATTTATTCCAGGGTCTCAAGCCTGGTTCAATATATGTAAATCTATGAATGTAATTCAGCACATGAACAAACTAAAAAATAAAGACTATATGATTCTCTCAATTGATGCAGAAAATGATAATATCCAGCATCCCTTCATGATCAGAACACTTAAGAAAATTGGTATAGAAGGGACATTTCTTAAACTAATAGAGGCCATCTACAACAAACCCACAGACAATATTGTATTGAATGGAGTTAAATTGAAATCATTTCCACTTAGATCAGGAACCAAGCAAGGTTTCCCATTGTCTCCATTGCTCTTTCACATTGTAATGGAAGTTTTAGCCATTGCAATTAGGGAAGAAAAGGCGATCAAGAGTATTACATAGGATCAAAAAAGACAAACTTTCACTCTTCGCAGATGACATGATCATATATCTGGAAAACATTAGGGATTCTACTACAAAACTTTTAGAAGTGATCAAGGAATACAGCAATGTCTCAGGCTACAAAATCAGCACCCATAAATCTGTAGCCTTTATATATACCAACAATTGCCAGGGTGAAAAAGCAGTCAAGGACTCTATTCCATTCACAGTAGTGCCAAAGAAGATGAAATATTTGGGAGATTATTTAACAAATGATGTGAAAGATCTCTATAAAGAGAACTATGAAACTTTAAGAAAAGAAATAGCTGAAGATGTTAACAAATGGAAAAACATACCATGCTCATGGCTGGGAGGAATCAACATTGTTAAAATGTCCATACTACCCAAAGCAATATATAATTTTCATCCAATTCCTATTAAAGCTCCATTGTCATATTTTAAAGATCTTGAAAAAATACTTTGTTTTATATGGAATCAGAAAAACCTCGAATAGCCAACACATTACTCAGAAATAAAAACAAAGCAGGAGGACTCACGCTACCAGATCTCAGACTATACTACAAATCAATAGTGATCAAAACAGCATGGTACTGGCACAAAAACAGAGAAGTAGATGTCTTGAACAGAATAGAGAAACAAGAGATGAATCCAGCTACTTACTGTTATTTGATCTTTGACAAGTCAATTAAAAACAATCAGTGGGGAAAAGATTCCCTATTTAACAAATGGTGCTGGGTGAACTGGCTGGTGATCTGTAGAAGACTGAAACTGGACCCACACCTTTCACCATTAACTAAAATAGACTCTCACTGAATAAAATATTTAAACTTAAGACATGAAACTATAAAAATACTTGAAGAAAATGCAGGGAAAACTCTTGAAGGAATCGGCCTGGGTGAATATTTTATGAGGAGGACTCCCCAGGCAATTTAAGAAGTATCCAAAATACATTACTGGGACTTGATCAAACTAAAAATCTTCTGCACAGCCAAGAACATAGTGAGTAAAGCAAGCAGACAGCCCTCAGAATGGGAGAAAATATTTTCAGGTTATACCTCTGATAAAGGTTTAAGAACCAGAATCCACAGAGAACTCAAATGTATTAGAAAGAAAAGAACAAGTGATCCCATCTCAGGGTGGACAAAAGATTTGAAGAGAAACTTCTCTAAAGAAGACAGATGCATGATCTACAAACACATGAAAAAAAGCTCATCATCCTTAATAATCAGAGAAATGCAAATCAAAACTACTTTGAGATATCACCTAACCCCAGTAAGAGTAGCCCACATAACAAAATCCCATAACCAGAGATGTTGGTGTAGATGTGGAGAAAAGGGCACACTTGATATTAACGGATTTGGATTAAAGATGGCCGCTGAGTAACAGCTTCCCTGCAACTGGGCAAGTCGAGTCTGGGGAGACAAGACTCCAGACATCTCTGGCCGGTGGGATCTGCCCAAGATCATCCCTTTGAGGATACAGAAAGCCAGCAAGGGACTTCTGGACCCCAGGAGAAGTACAAAAACAGTGAAAAACTGGCAAGTGGCTGCGTGTGTTCAATCAACCTAATCATGCCGGGAACCGTGAGTACAAGCAGCAGTGAGACTGCAAACTGGAAAGGCCCTACCTGTGAACTTTTTTGGTGTTCTTGGACTTGGCGCTAAGATGAGCTGCCTGGGGAAGAGCTTGAGCAAAAGTGTGGAGAACTATGGGCATTGTCTGGGGCCCCAAATGAGCCACTGAGCTGGGCTCAGTGAAAGCCATTGTGTGAAAAAACTGCTCTGGCAAGCTCCGCCCTCAGGGTCCCAGAGCAAGGAACGGGTGGGACAAAGTAACCTAGTGA
>CAUYPK010034523.1:0-23436 GCA_963574355.1 Loris lydekkerianus
TTTCACATGAAGGCTATAACCCAACTATACCACAAGACTATGAGGAAAGGACCAAGGAAGGGGAAGGGAGGGGGGAGGTTTGGGTTGAGGGAGGGTGATGGGTTGGGCCACATCTATGGTGCATATTTTTATCTATAATAAAAATAATAATAAAATAAAATATTTGAAGTTCAAAAAAAAAAGAATTAGCTGGCCAGGCGTGGTGGCTCCCACCTGTAATCCTAGCACTCTGGGAGGCCAAGGTGGTGGATTGCCCTGAGCTCAGAGGCAGAGGTTAAAAAAAAAAAAAAAAGAAAAGAAAAGAAAAGAAAAAGGATTGTTTGCTCTTTTCTTGTTGATTTCTTTGAATTCTTTGTAGATTGTAGTTATCAGGCCTTTGTCAGATTCACTAACATGCAAAAATCTCCCATTCTGAAGGCAATCTATTTGCTTTGGGGTGGTACTCTTAGCTGTGCAGAAGCTTTTTAGCTTGATCCAATCTCAGTAATTTATTTTTGGTGTTGCTGCAAAAAAAAAAAAAAAAAAAAAAAGAAGATGACGACAAATAATCTAACATAAACATGAGCAAAAGACACAATGGTACAAAGGGAATGTGTATAGTTAATAAACATGGTTGGAAGGCTCAACTTCCTTAGTGATTAAGTAAATGCTAATTTATATCATAATGAGATAGCTTTTTAAACCTAGTAGATAAGCTATATTAAACTAGATTAAAATAGAGTTTAGGCTGGAAGAATCCCTGAGCAAACAAAGCCAGTTAGACTTTATAATTCACCTTAAGCTTGATTGATTTATAAGCATAAGTAAAACTTAACGTGAGCTATAATGGACATATTAAGGCAAAAATGAAACATGTTAAGCAATCAGAAGCCACCAACTAACTCACAGTTATAAAGTAGGGACTTTCCAGCAGAGTTGATCAAAGAAGGCCATGTATAACTGTAACCAAGTATTTTCTTCACTTTTGTGTTTTCTCTGTTAAAGCTTTCCCCCATGTTCCTTGGCAGAGTCCTCCAATCTCTTCTGGAATGGAGGTGTTCAATTCACAAATTGCTGTTTATTTAAACACATTTCTTAAAATTGCAGTGTGCTTTCAACAATAATAAACAGGAACTTTGACAAGTTACTGTATTGATCACTACAGCAGATACGGACAAAAGTGATATAACTAGCTGAAAAATTGAAGCACTTTGGGAAACAAATTAGCATAACTTGGTAAGGCTGTTATCCATTTACCTTATAACCAGAAAATCCACACCCAGGAATATGCCATAGGGAACACTTACTCATATGCCTCAGGGTTCATGCCCACAAATGTTCACAGAGGCAGAATTTAGAATATTCACCAATACCACTGTCCAGAGATAATATTAATTTAAATAAAGTTATATGTGGTCCCAAGGTGGAATGTTAGTCAACAGTGAAAATTAAATTAAATAAACATTTGATGAAATATTACTTTTATTGTTTAAGAATACAAATATTTGTGAAGGAAAAAATGAAGGCTCAATTGGCCAAAAGTTCTCATCGATGTCACCTCAGCTTGAGCAAAGCAGTTTTACATATTCTTTTTTATACACAGTAGAACCTAATTTCCCAACTTCTAAGGAAAGCACCTTTTCAAAAACTGTTTTAGAATATTTAGAAACTACAGAAAGCACCTTTTCAAAAACTGTTTTAGAATATTTAGAAACTACAGAAAATATTTAGAAATATCTAAAAGTAAATAAATTCACTTTTAGAAAGAGGATACATTTTAAAAAGGGGGTTCAGTAGAGAAAATAAATATATTGAAAAAATTCTTACATATGTATGAACTTTTACATTTGGAAAGCCTATGAGTCACAGTAAATCAGGACAGCATGCATTTGAAAGGGAACATAATACACATTTGAAATGAAAGTGTCTCAGTGTTTGTCTACCTCCTGAATTTTTAACTTATGGACTGGGGTAAAGGATGTGACTTAAAGTGTAAAAACGAAGTGCCTTAGAAACAATATTAACTAGAAAAGGCCCTTTGCAAATGACTGCCGAGAAGAATGATTCCATTTTCATAAAGCCTGAAAATTAATGCAACTGGACAAAATATATTTTTGGCAGCATAAATATGTATAAATCTAATTTATGAGTTATTTTAAAATCATAAAATTATTATAGACGTACCCCTAGCTGGAAGAAATGAGGATTTCATAGGGCAGAATACATCGTTGTAATGGTAACATCTGGTGGCTTCATAAAGGACAATAAAAAAAGAAAAATGAGAAAAAATGTAACCCTTGTGAAAGATCTAACACAAACTTTTACATCACTTCTTATTTTAGAACAGTGTTAGATTTGCAAAGTATTTGCAAAGATAAAGACAGCACCCTCATATATGCTGCACTCCATTTTCCCTATTACGATCATTCTCCATTAATATAGTCCATTAATATAGTCTATTTGCCATAATTACAAAACTAGCATTGATACATTGTTGCCAGCTGAACTCCAGACTTTATTCAGAGATCTTCAACTTTTACCTAATATCCTCTTTCTGATCCAGAATCTCATTCAAGATTCCATACCATGTATTTTAGTCATCATATCTGTTAGGCTGTTCTTGGTTGTGACAATTTCTCAACTTTTTGATTTTTGATAAATTTGTTGTTTTTGATAGTCTTGAATTAGTCGGGTATTTTATAAAGTACTACTACTGGAGTTTTTCTAATGTTTTTCTCATGATAGTCTTGAATTAGTCAGTTATTTTGTAGAAAGTACTACTACTAGAGTTTTTCTAATGTTTTTCTCATGATTAGACTGAAGGGCTGTTACTGAAGGGTTGTTGCTTTTAAACCTTCTCAGATGGCAAAGTAATGAGATATATGTGTGTATAGTAACGTGTAAACATATATACACAACTGTAAATACGTATCCATATTCATAAATATTCATATATGTACCATGTCTATTTCCACCAACTTAAACATGAGCTCATAGGATATCTCCAACTCTAATTAGTTACCAAATGGATCATTTTAGCCTCTTTCCCTTGCTGCAACTTTCCCTCTAACAGTAAAAAACCTGGCTCCCACCATCTGTCACCTGTTTACTTAATTGTCCAAGTCCAGCGTATGCACATATTGGTTTCAGGATTGTTAATCCATGTCCCCACGGGCAACATCTTTACCAAACAGAGTGTAGTTTTAAATACAGTTTCCTTAGCCTTTAGCCTTATAGACTCCACTCACTTCCACATTACTTAGGTCAACTGCTTATTCTCCCACCATCTCAAAGAGATTGTTTCATACATTTGTAATATGGTTAAATTATTTTTGTCACATTATGCATTTCATTTTGAGATTTTTAAATTCTTAAATTACTTTTAGAAAATTTTATATGTAAGGACTTACTTTTTAATGCTGTAAAGTTCTGTATATTCCACTATTATAGGTTTTACATTTTATATTCACTATTACAATGTTATACAGAACATTTTTGCCACCTAAAAATTCCAATGTGCTTCACTTAATAACCTTATTCTATCCCTCACTGGACCCTTGGCAACCACTAATCTGTTTGCCACCTCTATAATTCTGACTTTTCCAGACTCATAAAATTGGAATTAAACAAAAATGTAGCTTCTTACGCTGGCTTCTCTCACTAATAATGTGCATTAAGATCCATCCATTTCTTCTTCTGGTTTGATAGCTACTCTTTCTCTTTCTCTCTCTTCCTCCCTTTCCTGACTATTGTATAGATACACCATGTTTTGTTATCCATTTACCTTATGGAAGATATCTTGATTGCTTTCAATTTGAGGCAATTATGAATAAAGTTACTATAAGCATGAACATGCAGGATTTTATGTGGACGTAAGATACGAAATCATTTTACATTCCCACCAGCATTTAATGAGTTTTTGTTGCTACATTTCTTTACCAGTGATTGGTACCACGTATTGTTAAATTTTTTATTCATTCGTTTGAGTGCTTTGGATTTTAGCCATTCTAATAGTTGTGTCATGATATCTCACTGTTTAATTTTATTTTACATTTTGTTTTTCTAGTCCTTTATCACAATTTTTTTATTCTTTTATGTTTTTTAATTTAATTTTTTATGTCAAATTCATATGAGGGTACACATTTTTAGCTTACACTGTTCTCACTTCCAAGGTAAAGTTCCAGTTGTAAAAACGCGCCTCACCCAGAGGGCGTGCTGTTCACCCTCACAATGTGCACATTAGGTGAGATCTCACCCAATGCCCTCCCTCCTTCTGCCAATCGTCTTCTCCCTTTTCCCTCCTCCCCCCTTCTTTCACTTCCCCACTCCTCCTACTAGATTATATTTGTGTTTTATTGTTCATATGAACATGTAATTATTTGTATATTGGTTTCATATTAGTATTGAGTACACTGGATATTTATTTTTCCATTCTTAAGATACTTTAAGAAGAATGTGTTTCAGCTCCATCCAGATAAACATAAAAGATGTAGTCTCCATTATCTCTCCTTGTTTTAATTTGCGATTAAAAACATATGAAATTGAGTATCTATTCATATGCTTATGTGCTGTCAATATATCATCTCTGGTATGGTGTCTATTAAGTACCTTTTTCATCTGATAATTGGGTTTTCTTGTTGCTTAGTTTTAAGAATTCTGTGTATTTTTAAATAGTCATATTGTCTATTCATATTGACCAATTATGGGTTTCTTTGAACTCTTAAATCTGCAATTTAGTGTCTGTCATTAATTGTGAAAATTTTTTGGCTAATTTTTCTTACATATTTCTTCTGTCATTCTATCTTTCTTCTTCTAGTATTTCAATTACATGTTCACTATATCTTTTGAAATTTTCCCACCATTTTTGCATGTAACGTTCCATTCTCTCAATTCTTTTTTCTCTTTATATTTCAGTTTTGGAAGTTTTTCTTTACCCATCTTCAAGTTCCCGATTCCATTTCTCAGCTGAGTCTATGTATGAGGCCATCAAAACCACTTTTTATTTCTGTTACAGTTTTATTTCTGGCATTTCCTTTTGATTCTTTCTTATACTTTCTATATCCTGCTTACATTACCCATATGCCTTTGCATACTACCTACTTTTTCATTAGAACCCTTAAATATTAACCACAGTTATTTTAAATTCCCTGCATGATAATTCTAACATTCTGTGTCATATATAAGCCTGGTTCTAATGCTTGCTTTGTCTCTTGAGTGTATTTTTTCTTGCTTTGTCATGCTTTGAAATTTTATCTTGAAAGATAGACTTTTATATAGAGTAATAAGAACTGAAATGAATAGACCTCTAATCTCAGGACTTTTGTCAATCTTAGTAGGAGCTGGGCTTTTTCTTTCTTTCTTTTTTTTTTTTTTTGGCAGTTTTTGGCAGTTTTTGGTCCGGGCTGGGTTTGAACCTGCCACCTCCAGTATATGCGGCCAGTGCCCTACTCCTTGAGCCACAGGCGCCACCCAAGCTGGGCTTTTTCTTAATCTTCATTGTGGCTATAGGTGACAAAGGGTAAAAATTCCTCTAGTGTCTAACTTCCACATATTTATTTGAGAGAAAATCTCACTGTTGCCCTGGGCAGAGTGCTGTGGCATCATAGCTCACAGCAACCTTAAACTCCTGGGCTCAAGAGAACTCTTGTCTTAGCCACCTGAGTAACTGGGTCTACAGACACCCACCACAATACCTGGCTAGCTTTTCAATTTTTAGTAGAGACAGGATCTTGCTCTTGCACACTCTGGCCTCGAACTCCTGAGCTCAGGCAATCCACCTGCCTCAGCCTCTCAGCATGCTAGGATTACAGGCATGAGCCAACATCCCTGGCCCCCTATATTTATTTGATAAGGATTGCCATAATAAAGTATCACAGATCAAGTAGCTTAAACAACAGAAATTAATTTTCTCATAATTCTGGAGGCTACAAGTCTGAGATCAAATCATTGGCAGAGTCTTTCTTACAAGGCCTCTCTCATAGAGCCTTCACATGATTGTCCTTCTGTGAATCTCTACTCTAATTCTTCTTAAAGGATTCAGTCATATTGGATTAGGGATCACTGATATGGCCTCATTTTACCTGATTTACCTCTTTAAAGACCTTGTTCCTAAGTATACCACAGCCTGAGGTACTGGGGTTAGGAGTCAATACATGAAATTTAAGGGGCGACAATAATCCCTTCTTGACTTTGGGTTTCTCTGAGTACTCCCAGGGACAGTGTGTGTTTCTGTTCTATAACACTTTCAGCTATGATTCAGGGTTACTATCGCAAAGGCCTATTGATGTTGTCATGAGGCAGAGAAAAAAAGAGTGTTCCACAACCTTCCAGTCAAATCTCAGTCTTTTAGTGAATCTGTCTTCTTGGACTTTCCATTTCCATTCATGTAGATTTAAGCTCAAAACATCACTGTACATAGATATGAGTTGTTTACAAAGTTCACTTTGTAAAATTATTTTAACATGTTATTTATTCACTTCCAAGTTCTAGAGTTTTGGCAAAAGGCCTTAGGGCTTGGGCAAGAGCTTTTGGGTAACACCAACAATTATGTTAGAAACAAGGTTGCCTAGTCCATTTTCACTCCATGTTAAGTTTCCACACTGTGAATATATATACTGTCCCCTGGGACATACTTTTGGTCCCTAGGGACCATGGTTGTATATGTTTTGGATATGTAGTCATCAATCTCAATGTTGCTTTACCCTCCCCTGGTTTTCTTCCCATCCAAAAGCAAACTGTTCATTGTGAGTGCTTTCCCAGTACCCTGCCAACATGCCTGGACCTGGTGCACTCTCCTTCCGGAGCTAACAGATGTCCATATTTTCCAATTCTGCTGTATAGGTTATCACCCAAACTATGTACATTGGTCTGAGAAGGTGATATTTATTTAGCACCAAAACTCACCATCCTTCTGGTATATAGCCTAAGATAATACATTTCTCAAATGCCTAAATTGCCAAAAGAAATATTTTTTTTCTGTAGCTAAATGATAAATTATTATTAATATCATTTTATGGATGGGCTTCAGTTATTATTTCCAATGTATTTAGTGTTAAAAACGTGTATATAGTATATACATTTATTTGACCATATGTTATCAATGGTCATGTAAATGTTCAATTTATATCCCTTAAGAAAGTAGTAAAAACTATATATTCATGGTTTCATTAACATATTTATGAATTATCATTAGTAAATATAATTTTTCAATCATTCTTCATGCCTGTTGAACCCAAAAATTTTGTTATTATATGTTCCTTGGTTGGAATTTTCAAACTGTTTCAATATTCTAGAACCTTCTTTTTATAATCTCATTATATATTGCTAAAAACAACAATATAGGCAACCAAGTAAGTAAAAATATTCTGAACTTCTAAACTAAAAATGTCTGATCAAGTCTGGAATATTTCCCAGAAAGAATCCATTGAATGCAGGTTACCATGGTGATTAGCAAGAATGTGGAATGAAGTTCATTTCATGATAATTGCTACATATTTGCAGCTGAAATGCATCTTTCAGTTTCAGCCCCAGACTTTGAGACCATAATAATAGCTCTGGAATATAAGTTGTATATTTAAACCTATAATATTGTGCTGGGGCATATCTAATTCTGTGGAGGTTCTTTTTTTTTACGGTGACCAACATGGTAATTTTTAAAAGCTTATCCCTATTTATTAGAATTTCTGTGTATAGTTAATTGAGATTATGTTTGATTGATTCTTAAAAAACAGAATTTATAATGTCCCTAAATCAATTTAAAGACAAAAGGAAAGCATATTATTTTAAAATCCTCCCCCTTTAGAAAGAAATCTGAAGTTATTTTTGAGGCAGCTGAATGCTTTTGCTTTGTAATTATTTCTGAAGAAGTTCATGGTCTAATGCCAACTTTTGTGAATTAATAATAAGTTTTGATAAATTGTGCCCAAATCAGAAAGTGCTTTGAAAAGCTATTTTAACTCTTTGGGGCTAAGTAAAAATTAAATGTAGTATGTAACAAGTAGCTAGGGGATTAGTATGTGATATTGAAATGGTGAGCCCACTGAAAAATCCTTAGTAAAAGACACAGAAAAGCTATGTCAAAATTCCTTTGTTGTGTACTGCCACTTTGTGTAATGCTTTATCGTCATAGAATATTTTCTGTTTTTTAATCCATGAAGTCAAAATAATATTAAAAATAAAAACAACATTCATTGAGGATTTACAAACACTCTTCCACATTTAAACATTTAATCCTAAGAATCATTCTAAGAAGATTAGAAATATTACCTTCTATTGGTGGATGATGCCACCAAGGCACAGAGTAATGAAGTATTTTGCCAAATACCACACAATGTAAGGCGGAGCCAGGAATCAAATGCAGAGGCAGGCTCTGACGTTCTCTTACACGTGTAATGCTACACTGCCAATCTGACGTCGTTTTGCTACTGATTGATAGAACCAAAATGCTGGTTCAAAGAAGCCACGTAATCCCAGTGTTACACAACTATCCACAGGCAGAAGTGGAACTCTCGTTTGCCCTCTGATTCTAAATTTAAGCATTATTCCCCTACACCTCATGGTCGTCTTTGACTTGAATATAAAATGAGTGTCCTTTTTTACCTGACCAATGGGAAAGTAAAATAAGATTAGTTCAAACTGCATGTTATGCTTACAGCATTGAGAGTAGAATCTCCCATCTCTTCCCTATGTCATATCATCTCTTTTCATATATTACACACATATCTAAATACATGTAAAATATAGAATTTTTTTTTTTATTTGTGTATCCAGAGACTGGAGGGAGAAGATATTTCATTCAGTTTTTTTTTTTTTTCCTTTCACTGTTGAGAAACCTATGTAGTCAGCCTTTATGTGTTAAAATAAATTCCCAGTCTGATTATAATAGTCCTTTTAAAAATGAGGGAAATGGGAAATGTAGCATCACATCGTTTCCGAGAGCTGGGAAATTAACTTTTCATATGATCAACAAAAAAGAGGGGAAGAGGGGCTATGAGAATACCTAAAACTATTCTCTAACAAATAGCAACAAAAGTTAGCTCACTAACAAAAAATGGTTCACAAGTCTGCCTTTGTGTGTGTATATATGTATGTGGATGTGGATGAGTGTGTATAAAACAGGAGCAATTAAATTTGGTGTTTAAATTTTTTAAAAGTCAAGACAAACACAAACAAGCAAAGAGAAAACTTCCAGTTATCTCGATCCTAAAGTAGTCTACGACAGAAAAAAATCAGTTGGGTGAGGGAGCAGACACCTATAGTCTCAGCTACTCGGGAGACTGAGGCGAGAGGATCACTTGAGCCTATGACTTTGAGTCTAGCCTGAGCAACACCTCAGCTTAAAAAGCAACACAATGTGGTTCCAACAGGGAAAGAAAAACACTTATAAGGTAGTAAGCAAACCAGAGGAACTTGTGTCTCTAAGGGACGTAGCTCCCGGGAATACTTTAAATATGTATGGAAGGAGAGAATTTTCATGTTGTTTGGAATTTTAGATTTAAATCAATAGTAACAATTAGATACAACTAATAGTTTTTGACTCTGCAATATATTCCTTGACATTGAAAGAACAGAATGCTATTTAAATAGCCTCCCTGTTAAAAACCCCGTCAGGAGCAGCTTATCGACCCTTCACTTAGGGTATTTGTTTACCCTCTGCTCGTGATTGTATTTGCATATATCCAAGCAGAATAATTATGTTGGCTATATTTAAGAAGAAAGTTTATTACAGTAAAATAAAATATAATGAATGTCTTTTCACTGACAGTAAACATTTTTATAAAATTAAATTATAGCAAGGTGAATACGAGGAGTACATTTTTATCAATCACATTAAGTACAAAGTTTCAAAATTTTTTCTCTTCACAGTGAAATACTTGAAAATGGGAACTCTTTAGTGTTTATATAATAAATGCTTTATCTTTGAGGGTTCTGTGATTGTTTTATCATTAGTGAAATATGCTAACCAGTTACTAAGTGTGAATCAAATTTAAGAAATAGTTTGAACAAATTAGTCCTCATTCATATATAAAAATAAACCCCCCCACATAAGCAATTTGTCATTATTAATAACTAGTTTGCCACTTAGCTTTTTAAAAATATTTTGGTTGTTTATGCCCATACAATCTGTACTGATTTTGTAATTATTTAGATTATGAAGATTCTTTAAAAAGGAATGAGTAATATGAAAGTGTTCCTGCTTTTATCTTTCTTGTTTAGAAAGAACATATTGCGTGATTAAGGCTTGGGAAGTACAAAATACACTTAACGTTGACTTAGAAAATAACAGATTATTGTGACTCCTCAATTTGCCAATGTATGTTATATTTAATGTGTAATATTCCCTATAAAACAGTGAAATACAACTGAACATGTTGAAGAATGACTTCAAATACCTAAGCATTTCAATAAATGCAGGAAAGAAATGATAAAGTTCTGCTTGTTAGGCCGGTGCCATGGCTCATGACTATACTCCTAGCACTCTGGAAGGTCAAGACTGGCATATTGCTTGAACTCTGGAATTCTAGACAAGCCTGAGCAAAAGTGAGACCCCTTCACTACTAAAAATAGAATAATTAGCTGGGCATTGTGGCAGGCACCTGTAGTTCCAGCTACTTGGGAAGCTGAGGCATGAGGATCACTTGAGCCCAAAGAATTTGAGGTTGCTCTGAGCTATGGTGATGACACTACAGAATTCTACCCAGGCTGACAAAGTAAAACTCTCTCTCCAAAAAAAAAGTTATGTATGTCAACTTCACTACTAAAATAAAATATGCTCTATTATATATCTTATTATATTAGTCTATCTAGATTAGTTGCAAAACTTTTTTCACAGTACAAGAGTTATTGCTGATGTAGCAAACGATACAGTACAATAGATCCATGTCTATCTGTGGATAATGAGAGGTTGTCAGACTCAGGCATCTGCCACGTGACTCATTCCCACACACCCATCTCACAAAGCTATGATTCAAATTTGTGCCTCATCAAAATCACAAGTGAATATCTATCATAGGCTTTCTAGTACCCACAGAAATAGAAACTCCAAGTGTTAAATTGGCAAATACCAATTACATTAGTAATTGAGAGTTTTGAAAGAATATTAATATCCTTTTTGAGAATAAATAATTTAACAGGAAAAAAAACTTTCACTAAACACTGAAAATAAGCAACATCCAAATTATGACAAAATATGGTACATATTTTTCCATAAGAATGTTAAATATCACCTCCTCTGTTAAGTATTCCTGACTTCCATAACCAAATTATTTTTTCTCTGTAACTATATCTTTATTAAACATTTCTCTGTATCTGTTTAATAATTTGTTCTTATAATATCTATCCTTAGCAAGAATTTGAGAATGTTGAAAAATACAGTAATCTTGTCATATTCACCTTTGTATTTCTAGCATATTCCTGAAATATGTAATTGTTCATTGAAATAATTCATTCACACTAGACTTTACTGGGCCTGGTGCCTTGGACATAATTAACTGACCTTCCCCTACTTATATTTGCATCAAGAGGGCATTTAATGAGGTATTGTCTATGGATTCAAATCATGAATAGCAGCATTTAATCACATCATGTATAATTTTTATACACCTTGGTTGCCACACACAGGTACACACCGAGAGGGCACACAGAGGCATTGTGATCAAAAAGACATACATTGGTGTGACAGTAGAAGATTCCCTTCAGGAGAAAATGCTGATATTATTATATATTTAATACATCTTTGTTTTCTGGTTTTTCTCCAGTTGAAAGATTCGCATGTTTTCATTTTCATAAAAGAAATAGTACTGTGGCATATTTCCCCATTCACTGTGGATTTATGTATTGTATTTTATTTTCTGTCATGATTCAGACAGCTATGTTTTTTCCCCTCCTGGGACTTCCATATGTTAAGTTTGATGACAGGAAACATTCTGGTTCTTCCTCTCCAGAAGCTACCTCCTTCACTGCTAGCTGCTGACTGCTGGAGAATAGGGATGGGTTGGCTTTGTTGCAGCATATAGGTCAGACACACCCTCTATCTTCTCCTGGGTCTTAAAAGTACCATCGCTTTTGTCGCTCATGATTCATTATACGGACTTAATTATTCCTCCCTACTTTTAAAAGTGAAACCACTTATCAGACAGAAATTCTTACTATGAGTGAACTCATCAGTTCCCTTCCTTTCTATACAGGAGGAATTTTAGAATTTCCTCAATGAACTTGACATCACAAAAGAACATGAATGACGCAATTCAGCCCTGTCTCTCCTGTCCACGTCATTTAGTCTCACCATGATTTGCCAATAAAAACGCCACTAAGGAAAGAGGTTTCTGCGACCGTTTTTTAGTGCATTCTCTATACAGGTGTCCCTAAAGTGACCCCTAAAGTCTCCCTGCAAGGGGAAAATGGAAAATTGTAGCTAACAGTACCTTTACTTACAAAATGTTCATTATGCAATTTTACAAAGTGGTGGCCAACATGTAGAGAATATTTTGTAAAATTTTGTAATAAATAAAGAGGCTGCCAAAAATTGTGTATATCTTTTAAGAAAGGAAAAAACCGCATTTAAATTGTAATAATCATGTTTTGACTTCTGCAATTATAAGAGATACAAGATTTGATATGCAAGATAAATATTATCACTGTATATAGAATATTAAAAATTTAATAGAGTATTTTTCCTTTCTTAAAATGTTTATACTTTCTTTGGCACCCTTTGTATTTTGTAAATAAAGATACATTGCACTACAATTTTTCATTTTGCACCTGTATGGCAACTTTAAGGGCAATCTGTACTTACCACAGTCAGTACCATAGTGAGTGTTACACAAACTGAAAATATTGGATAATTACCTTTTCATCAATTAATTAATAAAGGATTTGCCTTTTCTCTCTCAAATGTCAAAGCAGTTTTTCTAACAGTGTTATTGTAACAGACATGTAATTCTGAGATAATTTTTAAGAAAGTGCTTTCATTTTCAACCCCCGAATGTTGAAGCTTCATTTGCCAACTATTCAGAAATCATGCTGAGCTGGCACTTGCTTGGCAGCCGAGATTCAGTTGCACTATTGTAGAACCACTTAGCCAATTTGAGAGTTCTACAGTCTAATTCAACATGATAGTTAAACAATATAGAGGCTTTTCAGAGAAGGAAAATATGAAGATCTGTATTTGTGTCACACTAAATTATACCAAATATTGATATAATGCCACACAAATAGGAAGAATTTTGCTATTCTTCTTATAAACCCTCACGAGAGTCAGCGATATCTGACATTTCTTTCCTTGAACTATCTTCAACTCATGTTCTTCTTGGCTGTAAAATAGATGATTAATAACCATTTTTTTTTTTTTTTTTTGGTTCCATGAAGTGTTGAAATTTATTCCATTTTTGGTTATTTTGAGGAATACTTTGTACAAGTCTACATTTTGAAGCTTGGTAGTAAAAATAAGACAAAGGACTAATAGCATAATTATAATAAATGATATATACATATATATTTGGGATGGGAAGTGAATCTCAAACTATTATAAAATTTAAAATAAATATGTATTCTAATCTGGTTTTATAAATACTGAGTCAATTAATGCTTACCTAACTGTTGGTAAAGACCTTAGTAGGTGAAGAAGTTACATATATACACACACATATGTATCACAAAGGTAGATTTTATGTATGAATATACACATTTCAAATTATCTTTTAAATATGCAAAGTTCTATTGACAAAATGTTTTAGGTGTCCAATTAGCAGGAAAAGAAATTTGGGGATATTTTCTAATAGAAGCAGTATATAAGTGAATTATATATATTATTAAATATTTTAAAATGGCATTTAAATTTACAAAAAAGTTAATATCAAACTCATTTATTCAATACACAAAAATATATTTTAAGTGCCTACTGTGGACCATATATTGTTCTAGGCCTTGGGAAATTGCAGTGACCAAAACATTAAAAAATTTTGGCCCTCTAGTACTTATATTCCTAATGAGGGGAGACATAAAAATAAATATTATAAAACAAGATCCATGGCTATCATAGGAAGCATAAAATAAAATGGAAATTAATTTTAAAATAAGCTAGTCAGAATACATAGGTCAGATGGTAAAACATTTACATAGTTGCCAATGTTCCATGTGGCTTTCTCAGAAGTTCTTAATGGCTGAGCTAAAAAGTAGGTAGGTGTCTACATAAACTCCAATAATGACCCTGAAGCAGGATTTTTATTAATTACCCAAGTCTCCTTATTAAATAGGTGTGGAAACAACTCAGGGTACAAGCAGTATGATTTTTCTGGTTAATAATGTTAACCACCAGAAAAGATTATATGCATTTATTTTTCTTGGAAAACCAAAAAAATTTATTAAGACTGGCTGTGAGGATTGAGGAAGAAGTCAAAACATATTTTCTTTCTGATACACAGAGGATAGGATGTGATAACTTATTTAACCACAAGATCTCATCAAAAGCAATAATTTTCCATAAACAGAAAGGTTAATTATAAATTTCTTTTGCATTTTGAAACCTAGCTTAACAAGGATTGAGTAACATTAGAGTAAAAAATGAATTTGTTTTGAAACAAAAAAAATGTAACCCGATTAAGAAATATATAAGCTGAAAAAGTATAAAAATAAGCTTAAAATGATAAAAGAGCCAGAAAGATCATTGCCATGATGCATATAACAGAACAAATTATTTTGTAATTAAATCTTTTGGGGAAAAACTGATTATGGAAACATTAAAATGCTTGCTTAATTTTTTTTTTTTTTTCTCGTACAAAACAAGTTTGGCTTAAATCTCAGCCTTATCTCTTTTTAATGCCTTAATGCCATTGCCAGAGGAAAAAAATCAAAGAACTAAGTTTCATGTCGAATTATCTCTTACTCTGACACAATTTTGTAATTAACCACAAATAACTATGATTTTAGCTGACATTTAATGAAGGGATACTATGTGTTAGGTATAATCACATTCAAACCTTGCAGCAACCTTGTAAGTTATTGTTTTACTAATGAAGAAATTGAGGCTCAGAGATATTGTTACTTGGTCAAGGTCAGACAGTGAAAACGGCAGAGATAGGAATCAAAGTAGATTTAGAGTCCACATTCTTAAGCTACGTGAGTCTGACACTTCAAAGTAATATTCTAGAACCTGCTGATATATCAGAAAAAATTTGAAATCTAAGGACTAAAAGAGGAAAAACCTTGATAGCGTTTTTATATGGGTTAAATAAAACCCACAGATCGAATTTGGGAAGACTTGAAATCTTTAACATGATGAATCTTCTAATTTATGAATATGGTACATCTCTTCATTTATTTAAGTTTTTTTAAATTTCTTTCATTGTAATAATATATTTGTATAACTTTTGGTATAAAGACCCTGTACATGTTTTGATAAGTGCATATCTAAATATTTATTTTTCTTTGAGGTTATTATAAATAGTGGTGGTTTTTAGTTTGTTTTTTGGGGGGTTGGTGGTGATTGTTGTCATTGCTTTTTTTAAAGACAGAGGCTCACTCTTTTGCTGGGCTACAGTGCAGCCTCAAATTCATAGGCTCAAGTGATCTTTCCGCCTCAGTCTCCTGAGTAGTTTGGACTATAGGTGTAAGCCATCATGCTGGCTAGTTTTTTGTTTTCATTTTCATTGTATACTCACTTCTTAGAGGTTAATTTAGCATCACGTTCTTTTGGTTTTTCTTTTTCTGAAAATCTTTTCATATTACCTTCATTCCAGAAATTTAGTTTTACCAGATATGGAATTCATGGCTGATGGTTCTGGTTTTTTAGCACTTCAGTATGTTGTACAATTTACTTGCAACCACCATAGCTTCAGATGTAATATCAGATCCATGTCAAAGTGGTGTTCCCTATAGTTTATGGGTTGTTCCAAATTGGCTGCTTTCAAACTGTTTTCTTTGTTTCCAGTTTTCAAAGGTTTAATTGTGATGTGTATTGACATGAATTTATTTGAATTTTTCTTCTTTGGGATTCACTCGACTTCTTTATTCTGTAGGTTTGTGTATTTTACCAAATATGAAACATTTTCAGCCACTATCTCCTCAAATATTTTTTCACAAAATATAATTTTCTTTTTCTTTTTCCTTAGGACTCCAATGTATGAGTATTGAAACTTTTAATATTGTTTCACAGGTTCTGTTCATTTTTTTTCTATTTTGTCTCATTTTTTCATTGTAGGTAAATTCTGTCAATATGTTCTTAACTTTACGTGTGCTATACTCTATCATCTTGACCCTACTTTTGAGTTCCTACAGTTAGGTATTTCGTGGTGTTGTTTTGTTTTGTTTTGTTTTTGTTTGTTTGTTTGTTTGTTTTGTTACTGTACTTTGAGTCCTACAATTTTGTTGTTGTATAAATTGTTTCTTTGCTGAGATTTTCTATTTTTTATTTGTTTTCAGATATTTGTAATTAATTGTTGAAGCATGTTTACAATGATTACTTTAAAATCCTTGTCAAATAATTTCAACTCATGAATCATCTCAGTATTTTTGCAGATCGATTTTTCTTTCATTTTCAAGCTGTGATTTTTCTTGTTCCTGGTATGATGAATGATACTTAATTACATCCTAAGTATTTTGTCTATTTTGTTATGAAACTCTGGGCACTACTTAAATATTTATAGTAGCAGGCAGTCACTGTTTTTAGGGTTATTTAGCATGCAGGGCCTGGCCTACCTTTGTGGGCTGTGATTCCAATACAAGGCAGACATATAAAGGCAGAGTCACACTGGTTCCTGCTGATGCTTGCTGTGGTCAAGAAAAGGAATCTCCATGACTGATCTGCCTACTGTCAGTTGGTGGGTGAGGGAAGTCTCAGGTCTACTAAGGTATGGGATGCAAACATTTTCTTAACTCCTGGCAAAGTGGTTCAGCTTCAGTGCCCCAAGATTATAGGAATATGAACCACAGGATCAGCCAGATGGGAGGACCTGTCCCCCTGAAATATCTTCTTTCTTGCTCCTCTAATTTTTAAAAAAATCTCAGTTCTCATCTTTCTTCATTTTTTTTAATAGTGAATTTGTTGCTGGAGTACTTAGGAAAGAGTGTTGCTGATCCCTGCTCCATTTCTCACCTTCCCAACTCTCCTACCCATACAAGTTCAGCAATGGCAGAGCTACTTTGGCTTGTTGCCACTTGCCTCAGATAGGCACCTCACACTTATATGCTAGGTGTTTAAAAGCTTATATGCATTTTAAGATTTGGCATTGAGGAGTTGACATTATTAGTGGGGAATAGAATAAATAATAAATGTTATAATTTCAGATATAGTAAGTGCTACATGAACAAAAAATAGAACAAAGGGATAGTGATTAGAATTTGCATGTAGTTAATTCAATACACTCTCAGAAAGGCCTCAGAAATGCCGAGACCCGAGATAGTTTTGAACTTGGTGAGTTAAAGGGACAGGTAAGAGGGGCAGTGAGGGTGAAGTGTAACTTGTCTCAGAGCCATGATTAGGCTACAAAGCCACACTGTTAGTCAGGACATTCCCCTTTACCAGAGATCAGGATCAGTTTGATTTTTCTAACTTCAGTAGACCAACTCTACCTAATTTTAGATTTGCTGAAATTAAACTTCACAGCATATCTTGAAACTATAATGCTTCTTTAAAGGAGTAGTGAATTTCATGTGGCTTTTAAGAGAACCTTACCACTTACATAGAAATGAAAACAAGTACAGCAGTGACACGAGAAAAAAAAAAAAAAAAAAAAAAAAAACCTTGGCATTCTAGACATACAAAATGATTCAAAGAAGTGCAGGGACTGGTAATAAAAATAAGAAAAAAAGTAACAAATTCAAGATCATGAGGATAGTTATATTTAGACTTCTGTGAGTCACAATAGAGCTGGTAACTACTCTGCTCTAACATATTCTTGGAATGGTATCATGCAGTGAATTGGCTTTTTATCTAGAATTATTCTAATTTGAGGTTTGACATTAACTGAATATATGACAGATCTGATCAAATATATATCATAAATGATAGATTATGTATTTATTTAAGGTAAAATTTTCCTATAAAGTCTTTATAATTTTATTAAGGTACAGCATATCTTGGTTATATTGAGCATCAAAAAAAGTAAGTTCATTTATTCTACGAATCTTCATTAAACACAACAATATACTGAAAATTGCACCAATTTTATGTACTTCGTTTCATTTAATCCCAAAAAATGCTTTTTACATACATACTACTTTAACTTGCTTTTTTCAGATAATAAAGTGAATGCACAGAAAAATAATATCAGGATGCGGATTTAAATGTAGCGTATCTGAGTATGGAACCTACCCTATTTACTACCATGCTACATTTCCTCATTATATTATATTATTTTCTGACCCACAGTGCTCAAAGTGACGTAGAAGGCATATAAAAATTATGATTTAAAAATATATTTTATAAGGTGCTGTAGAGGCTTTTGGAAGGATAACTTAACTCAGAGAGGGACTTGTCAGAAAGACTTCCTGAGTAGGAAATAGAACAGAAATGAGAATTGAACAGTGAAGTTTGCCATAAGAAGATTGGGTAGGAAGAACATTTTAGACTAGAAGAGCAAAATATCTACTGCAAAAGCATGAAGCTGAAAAAAAAAAAAAAAACATTGGGGAATAGAAATTTCTTAAGAAGGGTAGAAGTGGTAAAGAAGATCACATTATGGAAGATTGTGTAAATCCTATTATAAATATTAAAATGCTTGTGGCATGAAAAGATCTCATATGGTGGAGTTAATAACAAATATGTTTTGATAGCAATATAGGGAATAAATCGAGGGAGGGAAACCATATGTCCATGGAAAATAATGAGCAACTGAGTAACCAGATTGGGAGAGAGAAGTGAGACAAGATCCAAGAGCTATTAGGAGGAAGGAGCAATGTGACTTAGAGAATAAGTTGATGAATAACCCAAAGCAGGAAGATGATAGAGGATTGAAAAAGAGATTTAACTGGGAAAATTTTTCACATCCTTATGTGTGAAAATTCAAGAAGTGCTAAAAACACTCTGCTTTGAAATCTGTAACACCTGAGCTCAGATCATAACTCCACAATTTCCAAATCTCATGATCAGGTGCAAGATACTTAAGTTTTCTAAGGCAGAGTTTCTTTTTCCACTCTTTCTTAATGCCCTTCAGTCAGTCCTCATACTATCACTTGTACTTATTTTTAAAAGCTTGGATGTGTATCTTTTAGTCTTTCTAGCCCTAGTTCTTACTTGAACTATTGCAAAATCCTCTTTACTCATTTTCTTGCCTCCAATACCTTCTCCTTCTAGTACATGTTCCACATAAGAGAGTAATCATTCAAAATAAAGACAGGCAACACATTGTTCCTTAAATGATTCCAGCATCTTTATAGATAATACACAAAAGGGTACAAGAGTGGACTAGGGAGATTAGTTGGCATTATTGCAGTTGTCTAGACTTGATGTCATGATGCAGAAGTAAAGACAGAGGTAGCCACTGGGGTGCACAAAGGTGGGTAGATTTAGAACACACAGTACTGGGTGATATGAAATGAGATGTGTGAAAGAGAACTCTTTGATTTCTAATTTGTGTTACTGGGAGGGGGAAATAACAAAGATAGGCAAGAAAGTTGCATTTGGCCTTGGACAGAGTGAGAGTGAGATAATTTTGAAAGACAGAAATGGATATATAGAGGAAGTGATTGAATCTGAGTCTGAGAATTGAACCTGAGTCTGATATCATAATTGTACAGGTGACTATGGATTTAAAGATGTGAGATTATCAAATATTGAATACAAGATGAAAATGTAAGCCAATATAGAGCATCAGGAATACAAAGATTAATAAGTAGGAGAAAATCCTGCAAGAGATACATGACAGAGATCAAAAAGTTGAAAGAAAACAAGAGGGGATGGCATCCTTGCAGCTTCCAGAAAGAGTATTTCTTGAAGGACACAGCAATCCACAACATTGAGCAATGCTGAGCAGTGAAATAAAATGGACTATGAAAAGTTCCCATTGGATTTAATGGTATGAATGTTACTCAGGGCATTAGTGTGTAGTTTTCCCATGAAGTAATAAGAACAAAAGGTAAGAAACAGGAGAAGTAAGTTTGAGATGAGGGAAAGGGAAAAGTAAGTAAAAACAACTTAGAAGAAGTTGAGATGTGAGACAAGAGGAGAGGGAGAGATTTTGTTCTTAAGGACACTGGTGATAAGAGGAAAGAATGCCTTTAGTGATGATGTTCATCAGTGCAGAGAGGAGCCACATGTAACTGAAGTAAAAGCCAAATGTGCACCTCTAGTACTCTCATCAAAATACTTTTTCAGGGGAGGAAGCAAGATGGTTGACTGAAGCCAGCTTTCCAAAGAGGCTCCCATCCAGAAGGAGAGTTAAAGGACAGAAATTTAGCAAGTAACCTGGTGGATTACAACTGCACCAAGAGAGAAGGTTGAGGAACACAGATCAACTCTGCTGAGGCAAGCTAAGACCCCACGGATATAAATAAAAGGTACAAAATCCATTGCTAAGCAGACAGGAGACCCCTCCCCCATGAGAACTTTGAGTGCTCAAAGTACTCAATACAAACAAGCAAGCAGAGTTCAAAAGTCTTCCCACTATATCCCATGGGAGATACCCTCTAAAAACTGTACCTACTCCCCCTACTAGGGTGCCATGGTGCTCTCCTGCCAGGCATAAAAATGTATATATTCTCTATCTGTGATTCTGAATTCCCAGCACTTCCCTCCACTCTCACTCTGAAGTCTGGAGGCCTGTCCCCCAGGAGTCCAGATTCTTGGGTATTTTCTTCAGAGGTGTGGATAGGGCATGGACTGCTGTGGTCAGTGCACAGGAGTGAGGAGAGGATGATCAGCTTAGAGGGAACCACACAGGAGCACCATTGCCCCGAGGGACAGAGCAGCAGCCACAGTGGCAACAAGAGGGCTCACCCCTGGACAATCCAGAGTCACACCCCCTGTCTCTCTGGGCAACCAGAGAAGGCCAGGCATCTTCTCGGGTGGCAGCCACTAGTGGAACAGATCTGGGATGGAAACGCAGGCCCTATGAATAAAGGGTTTACCTGAGGCTGTACCAGCCTGGGCTGAGTGCAAGGACTACAATACTGCACTTACAAAGCGGGCAGATTCTCGGGGCAGGGCTGACCCAGAGGACAGCTTTACTGAGCCTAAGATGTACCTGGCCCTCAGGGAATCATTAGCTGAGACAAAGGAGGGCAGCCAGAGGCTGGAACTGACAGCTAACCATGCTGGTCCATACAAACTGCAGCCGAGACCAGGCAGCAGCACAGACAGGGCCTGAGTGGCAGATTCTGTGAACTCAAAACAGCCTCTCATCTGCAGAGGAATATATCCAGGACAGAAATAAATTCTGCAAAGTTGTTCTGTTCTGTCAGCAACATCAATCAGGGGTGGAGCTGGAACTGAATAAACAGCCCAAGCCCCCATTAAGCACCTTAGGTTTTCAGGCCTCACCTCCCCCTGCCAGATAGTGGCAGAGAGCATCAGCCTGGGCTGAGGAGACATAGATCTCCCTGAGATTCAGTCAGGTACAAACCCCTGAGTATCTGCTCATTAAAGGCAACTGGATAACAGCCCTGCAGGGTTATCAGTGACTGGGTGTGACAGAGGTAGAAGGTGGGGAAGGAAACATCAACCTTCCCAGACTAATCTATTTGCTGGGTGGGTCCTCCTGACCTCACGGAGCACCAGAGTGAGTCATATTTGAGTTGTCAGCAGACCCCTGTGATCTAGTTGCCAGAGACCTTTTGACTCTCCCACCTGAGACAGGTGCTGACTGAGAAAATTGATTTGGACCTCTTAAACTGGGCCAATCACCTGAGGACTATCCAAGTGGTACCCTGGGTGTGTGGTTGTGGAAAGATTTGATTTTCCTTTTCCAATTGTTGCCTGTGGGGGGTGGGGTGACTTAATTGCTGGTATTCCTCCACAGCTGAGACTTCAACCCAGAGTAACTGATTCACTAGGGTAGGACAGAGACCAGCTAAAGATGAGAGAGAGCCATGTAGCCCCACCACAACAAGCAGGTCCCCAGATTCTCAGGCTGTAGCACTGTACGGGTCCTTGGCAAAGCTCCAGGGGAAAAGATACGGACACCAGTCCCACCCTTGGGGCAAAGGGCAAGTTAATCACTACTCCTAGAGCCCCCAACCCAACTTCTCTTTATCCGCTTATCTAGTCAAATGGTGTAAAATAATCATGGGGAGAAATCAGCAGGAAAACCTCCAGTAACATGAATAAACACAGTAGATCAACCCCCCAAGGAAAGATATGGCAGATGTAACTGAAGATCCCATTCATATCAGCTGCCCAAGATGTCCGTAATCAAATTCAGAATTTGGATTGCAAACAGATTAATAGAATGAAGGAAAAGTTGGAATTAAAAATTTGAGGAGCAATTCAAAAGTTGTCTCAAGAATTCAACAAATTTTAAGACAAAAAAGCCAAAGATTTTGACACATTGAGGTAAAATTTTGCAGTCCTCAAAGATCTGAAAAATACAGTAGAATCCCTCAGTAACAGAGTGGAGCAAGCAGAAGAAAGGATCTCTGACACTTAAGACAAAGCTTTTGAACGCTCCAAAACTCTCAAAGAGGAAGAAAAATGGAGAGCAAAAACGGATCATTCTCTCAGAGAGCTCTGGGATAATTTGAAGAAGGTTAATATCCGCCTCATTGGAATCCCTGAAAGAAATGAAGTGGCTTTGCAAGGCACAGGGGCTCTTCTTCATGAAATTATAAAAGAGAATTTTCCAGACATGCCAAGAGATTCTGAAATTCAGATAGTGGACAGTTTCAGAACCCCAGCACGTCTCAACCTAAATAAGACATCCCACAGGCATATTATAATTAAATTCGCTAAAGTTAATATGAAGGAGAAAATTCTGAAAGCAGCCAGACATAAGAAAACCATAACTTACAAAGGGAAGAATATCAGAATGACTGCAGATCTCTCTGCAAAAAAATTTCAAGCCAGAAGAGGGTGGTCATTGACTTTTAATCTCCTAAAACAAAATAACTTTCAACTCAGGATCCTGTATCCAGCTAAGCTGAATTTCATTTATGATGGAGAAATTAAATACTTTAACAAAATTCACATGTTGAAGAAATTTGCCATAAGTAAACCAGCTGTCCCAGATATTCTCAGATCCATTCTCCATAATGATCAGCACAATCCTCTACCACAAAAGTAAACTCACTCAGAAACCTTTGATCGAACTCCAATTTCCACAGTGGAGAAAGGATTAAAAATGTCCACTGGATTTTCAAAAAACTAGATACCCAAAATTTAACCAGGCTTATCAATATTCTCCATTAATGTTATTGACTTCAACTGTCCTCTAATGAGGCACAGGTTGGCTGACTAGATACAAAAACTCAGGCCAGATATGTGCTGCACACAAGAATCTCATCTTACCTTAAAAGATAAATATAGACTCA
>CAUYPK010034524.1:0-29151 GCA_963574355.1 Loris lydekkerianus
CAGAGCTCTCTGAGAGAGTGGTCTGTTTTTGCTCTTCATTTCTATTCTTCTTTGAGGGTTTGGGAGCATTTGAAAGCTTTGTCTTCAATGTCAGAAATCCTTTCTTCTTCTTGCTCCATTCTGTTACTGAGGGATTCTACTGTGTTTCTCAGATCTTTGAGGGATGCAACTTCTTGACTCAATGTGTCAAAATCTTTGGTCATTTGGTCTTTGAATACATTGAATTCTTGAGATAACTTTTAGAATTTTAATTCGATCTTATTTGCTATCCAGATCCTGAATTCAATTTCTGACATCTTAGCTAATTGTTTGTGCATGGGGTCTTGTGCTGTTTCTGCCCCATTGATCCTTGGGCAAGTTGATCTACTCTGATTATTCATATTTCCAGAGTTTTTTTTATTGATTTTGCCTCATGATTGTTTTTCACAGTTGCCTCTGGCCATCCTCAGAGTTGGGGAGGTGTCTCTCCATGATTAGACCCCAGCGGGATCACTCTATTGTTGCTGGATCTTTGTAGGGAGTGACCCTGTGTAGTTCCTCTGGGGCTGCTCCAGCTACAGAGTTCTGGTTGTGGAAGCAGCTCCAGTGTGTGACACACCCACATCCAGCAACAAGGCTGGGGGTGGTGCGTATGGTTCTGGGAGTGCCTGGTGCCCAGTGACTTTGGCACAAAGATCCTAAGGCTTCAGCAGTCTCTGGCCAGGAGAAGGGCTTTGCGCAGAGGCAGGGAGGGCTCCAGAAGGCACGCAGCTACCAGAGTCCCTGGCCAGATGAATGGGCTAGTGTGGAGGCTGGGAGGACACAGGAAGGAGGAAGCAGCATTGTGTAGCTCCTGCAGTTCCTGGTGAGCGAATGTGGAGGCCTGGTGGGTACAGATCATCGGTCGGGGGTCACTGCACAGCTCTTTTGGATGTCTTGCTGGCACCAAGCCCAGGAGTTTGAGGTTGCTGTGAGCTGTGACATCACGGCACTCTATCCAGGGCAACAGCCCAAGGCTCCAGTGTGCCCAAACCGCCTTACTCTGCCCCTAAGGATTAAGGCTGTAAGGCAGCTCCGTCCCCACCTTTAGGTTGCTCCGTCACTAGGTTACTTTGTCCCGCCTGATCCTTGCTTTGGGACCCTGAGGGTAGAGCTTGCTGCGGAAGTTCTTTCATAATGGCTTTCTGTGCCCAGCTCAGTGGCTCATTCTGGGGCCCCAGACAATGCCCAAAGTTCTCCACACTCCTGCTCAGGCTCTCCCCAAGGCAGTTCAACTGAGTGCCATGTCCAAGAACACCAAAACAGTTCATAGGTAAGGCCTTTCCGGTTTGCAGTCTCAGTGCTGCTTGTACTTATGGTTGCTGGCGTGATTACGTCGATCAAACACACGCAACCACTTGCCAGTTTTCCACTGTTTTTGTCATCCTCTTGGGGTCCAGAAGTCCCTTGCTGGCTCCCTGTATCCTCAAAGGGATTATTATAGGCAGATTCCACCATCCAGAGATGCCTGGAGTCTTGTCTCCCCATACTCACCGTGCCCAGTTGCAGGGAAGCTGTTACTCGGCCACTGTCTTTAATCTCTCTCAGTTATCCATGTTTTCAATTTCCATTTACAGCAGGATTAAACCACTGCTTTTTTTCTCATTAACAACAAGCAGAGCTTTTTACTGTCTTTGTATGATAATAACATTGTTACCCATCATCCCTTACCCTTCCAAATCACATCTAGTGTTGACTTTATCCCAGCTTTTATATTGTCATTTTTAATAACATTTTAATTCTTTTCTATAATCTCAGCTCATCCATATTTTGCTAACACACTGTAAGATCTTCAAAGATGAAAACCAATAAATGGTTATTGCATTCCAATGACAAGGCAAAATTCCAGTTGTTTTTCTTCACAGTTTCAATGCTAGGTCACCTGTTCTGCTCAAAGGAGAATATTTCTGGTCCAAGTTTAAATTTATTCTTCTCATTTATACTCTACTGAATGACCCCAAAGGCTGCCTCGTTTGATCATGCCTTTCTCATATAGTTTTCTTTTGTTTGTTTTGCTTTCATGGAATTTCTGATGCATGCGTGTCTGCACTTTTATCATATAAAATACTTGCAGTGCTCCATCACAATGTGTGTTCCAGACATTCTCAGTTGTTTCATGTCTTTCCTTTCACCTCTCCAAATTGACTACTCACTAAGCCACATATAGAATGTACTTCCTCCTTGTGGGTTCCTGTTTTGGTTCATTATCTTATTTCAACAGAATACATCCCAAGACAGCCCTTGGGCTGCATGCTTTCAAATACCGTTACCTGGTCCCCACACTTGACAGGTAACATGACTTGGAAAAGAGATTTAGGCTGAAAATCACTTTTCCTCAGATAGTGAGGGCATTTACTTCAGTTTCTCATAATATCCAGAATTTCTGGGAAGCATGATTTCAGTTGTATTCTCATTCCTTTGAGGATTATCTTTGGCTCTCTTTGGAAGTTTTAGGAACTTTTCCTTCTGCTTCATTTTCTAATACTTGGCATGGATACATCGAGGTTTGAGTCTTTTATTCATTCATCTTGTGCAACACAAAACAGATATTTTCCCTTCACTTCTAGCAGAATTTTATAATGATAACATTTATATTTATAATTTAATAACTTTCTTTCCTGTTTCCTACTTACTTCTCTTTTGGATGGTTTGATTTCTTACCATATTTTTTTCCACATATTTTTCTAGTGAGTAGGGTGCCAGCCCCATATACCGAGGGTGGCGGGTTCAAACCCAGCCCTGGCCCAACTGCAACCAAAAAATAGCCAGGCGTTGTGGCAGGCACCTATAGTCCCAGCTGCTAAGGCAGGAAAATTGTGAAAGCCCAAGAGCTGGAGGTTGCTGTGAGTCCTGTGACATCATGGCACTCTCCCGAAGGTGGTAAAGTGAGACTCTGTTTCTACAATAAATAAATAAATAAATAAATAAATAAATAAATAAATAAATAAATAAATAAATATTTTTCTGGTTCTCTTCTTATCCTACATTCGTATAGTTACCTTTTAATTTTACATTATTTTTAAAATGTAGTGATCATACATTTAATTTTTGAGACCCCTGCCTTGTTATCTAAATTTTCCTTCTCCATAGGAGCCAGTAGTTGGTTTTTTGCTTGCATTATAGTCTCAGAGTTCCCTGAGGATATTATTAATTGGGCTTTACTCTTTGAATTACTTTTTCTTTCCCCTCTAATTTATTTCTATTTTCTTTACTAAACTTTCTCTAAAGTTTTTCTACTTTATTACCTTGGTTTTTCTTTATCATACTATAGAATTTTCTCAAATATTTGGTGATTTTTATGTTTTCATTTATATTAATAATCTATCATAGATACAAAATTGACCATTTTTTAATCAAAGGAGTTATTTTTGTCAATGTTCTCTTGGACTCTTGAGACTCATGGACTCTTCTCATTAAATTACTACTTGGTTCTATTGATGTGGGGGAATGTGACTTTTACAATTTTTGCCTCTAAAAATAAATTGAGATGTAATTTGTGGTTTATATGAAGAATTTTTATAAATATTTTATGAAAATTACATAGAAATTCAGCTTATTAGTAATATACACCAAATATTTAAATTTTTATGGCTTATATTTTGTTGAAATATACAAATAAATTATTGCAATTCAAATTTTATTCAATTTTTGCCAGCTTGATTTGTCAATGACTGAGAAATTATCTATTAAATTCTCCCTCTGCAACAGTGTTACCAGTCTTTTGTTTATTCTCCCGTTTGTAATTAGTGAAATGTTAACAAAGGATCAAGAGTAATATTTCAAAACCCACGTGCACAACACCTAGAATGAACATGTCATAACATTTCTCATATTTTCTAGTTTTTAAAAAAGGCAATATTTTCTTTAGTTACTTAATGTATTTAAATAAAATAAAACAATGAATTTGAATTTCATTTGATCTCCATCTAAGCCCACTCTTGCTTTTCTCTACTCAATGACAAGTGCAAAGTGTATCCCCTCCATTCATGAATTTAGTCATTTACCACATACACACAGATAAAACTTATATGATATTACTCTGTGTGTCAAATATTTATCTTAATTATACTCTGTTTATTTTCATATGTGTAACTTATGCTTCTTCTAAATTCAACATTATGTTTTAGAAACTTAGTTCCTTTATATACTTTAATTATGTTCAATAGGGTTTTTTCTAGAATTGTCTTGCCAGTTTGGGAGTCTTTCCACTGCTAGGTAAATTTCTGAATTAAATTTTTATTGATGGAATTGTATAAAATTTATAGACAAATATGGAGAAAATTAAAAATCACAGATTCTAAAATTCTACCCAGAAAATTCTATATTTGTCATTTATTTAGATTATTATAATTTCAATGTGCCTCTTGGAAATATCAAATACCTATGTATTGTTTCAATTTGTTTTTTCTCAAATCTAAAAGTCTTTTAATTATTGAGTTATTCTATGTGCATAATTTTTTTACACATACATTTGTATTTGTTTCTATATTATTTTGTTTTCTTTTTTTTTCTTTCCTACATTTGTTGAATAGACTTAAGTTTTTTTATTCTCTTTGTTCCCAAATAGTTGGCTTCCCTTAAAACTACATTGAATAATTCCTTCAATAGTGTCTGTGAGTGGTAAACTTTCTTAGTTTTTGAAAATACCTGTCTTTTCTCACCCTGGAGTAATACTTGATCTGACAGATATACTTATTTGACTGTACATTTTGAACCTGTTATTACATTGTCTTCACACAATGTCTTCTGCTGTTGCTCCTGAGGAATTTGCTATCAGTCTATTTATTGCTCCTTAGAAAATAATTTTGATATATCCAATGAATCACTTCTAATGAAAAAGGAATCATGGATTGTTCTTTTGAATTTTATTTAAGAACTTCTATCCCACAAATATGTCAAAATAATATTCCTTTATAATCTTCTGTTACTGTTATTGCTTTACATTTCGTATTTAGGTATTTAATTGTTCTGGACTCATCTTTGGTATATGGAATTAAGGAAATATATTTACCATTTGTTTTATGATTTGTTCAGATTCAGTTTTTCTTCATCTTAAATTTATTTTAATAATTTATCTGTTCTTTCTTTCAAAACAAAGTAAAATTTTCTACTTGATTAGCATAAACATGTATATAATTATTTTTATGATTTTAATTACCTACTTATCTATTTTATAGATCCCTTCCAATTATAATTTCTATGATTTCTTTCCTTTAAATTACATTTGTGTGAAAAGTTGTCTGCATTTTACTGTTCTCTTTTGTTTTTGGCTTTTAAATTCATTTGTTATTTTGCCTTTATTCTGCTTTAAATCTTTTTTCTGACTTATAATTCTTTAAAACTTTATTTATTTATCATATGTTTTTATTTCCTTTTTTAATAAATGCTGATTTACTTTTTTTTTTTCTTGACTTACTGAGTACAACATTTGACTCAATAATTTTTTCTTTCTTATTTAATCCTAAAAGTATTTACAGGTATAGATTTATCTCAGAATAAAGCTTTAGCTGTATCTAATATTTTTTATTTTTTTTAATTATTTTATTTCAGATTAATATAAGGGTACATACAACTGGGTTACATTGTTTGCATTTGTTAGGTAGTGTCCAAGTTGTAGTCGAATCCTTCAGCCAGGAAGTGTACCATACATTCCTACATTGTACTTATGTGGGAGCTTAACAAGCATTCTCCTTCCTTTTCCCCCTCATCCCCACTTGAATTGAACTGTGTTTTTCTCTTGTGTGGGCCTGTAGTAATTTATCTACTAGTTTCAAATTAGTATTGAGCGCTTAGAGTGCTTTCCATTCTTGACAGACTTTGCTAAGGAAAATGTTCTTTAACTCCATCCGAGTAAATACAAAAAATGTAAAGCCTCCACTTTTTAATGAATAAATAGTATTCCATGATATGATCTGTATTATAACTTATTAATCCCTCCATTGGTTTATGGGCACTTGAGTTGTTTGCACATCTTTGTGATTGTAAAGTGACCTGATACAAACATTTAAGTGCAAATGTCCTTGTGATAAAATGCTTTTTTTTTTTTTTTTTTTTTGGAAGATACCTAGTAATGGGATTGTGTGATCAAATGATCACATTTATATAATACTTTTAGCTCTTTGAGGATTCTCCATATTTCCTTCTGTAAAGGCTATACTAGTCTGCAATTTCACCAAGAATGCAAAAGTGTTCCTTTCTCTCTGCACCCATGCTAGGATCTGCAGCTTTGGGACTTTGTAATGTGCGTTATTCTCACCAGAGTTGGTGATATCTCAAAGTTGCTTTGATTTGCATTTCTCTGATGACGAGGGATGATGAGCATTTCTTTTTTTTTCATATGTTTGTTGACCATTCATCTGTCCTCTTGGGAGAAGTTTCCTTTCATGTCTCTGGCCCAGGGATTAATTGGGTTATTTGCATTTTTCTTGTTGATTTGACTTGAGTTCTTTATAGATTCTGGTTATTACCATTTATCAGATTTATAATGTGATTTTTACAAAATATTGTGTTCTTATTTTCATTACTTAATAATAGTCTTCAGGGAGGGAGGCAAGATGGCTGACTGGAGCCAGCTTTCCACAGAGGCTCCCATCCAGAAGGAGAGTTAAAGGACAGAAGTTTAGCAAGTAAGCTGATGGTTTGGAGCTGAGCCAAGAGAGAATGTTGAAGAATGTACATCAACCCTGCTGAGGCGAGCTGCAACCACAAGGAAACAAACAATAGGTACAAAATCCATTGCCAAGAGGACGGGAGTCCCTCCTCCATGAGAATGGCTTGTAGTATACTCTATACAAACAAGCAAGCAGAGTTCAGATCCCCTCCAATTTTATCCCATGGGAGAAACCCTCTGAAAACTAGAACTTCTTCCCTAGATAGGACTTACGAATGTGCCATGGCACTCTGCTCCCAGGCATAAAACTGTATAAAACTGTATATATTCTTTATCTATAATTCTGAACTCCTGCCCCTCCCCCCCCACTCTCACCCTGAGGTCTAGAGGCCTGTTTGACATGGAGTCCAGATTCTTGGGCATTTTCTTAAAAGGTGTGGACAGGGCATGGGCTGATGCAGGACTGTGCTGATTCTGCAGCACGGGAGTAAGGAGAACATGGTAAACTGAGGGAACCATACAGGAGAGGGAGAGGCAGTGCTCTGCAGCACAGAGCAGTAGCACCAGTGGCAAGAACAATAGGGCTCAAACCTCTGGGGATATTTTGGAGAGACACTCCCTGCCTCTCTGGGCAACCAGAGGAAGCCAGGCATCTTCTCTGGTGGCAGCCACTGGTGGAACACATCTGGGACAGAAACCCAGGCCCTGTGAGTAAAGGATATGCCTGAGGTGGTACTGGCTTGGCAGGGCTCAGAGGGGACATGCACAGAGATGGCATACTTTAAGAGTGGGGCTGAGCCAGAGGACTGCTTTAGTGAGCCTAAGAAGCGCTCGGACTTCAGGGGATCATACTGAGACAGATGCAGGTGGGAAGAGGCTGAAATTGACAGCTGAGTGTTAGCTCTAACCACGCCCACCCCAACACAGACTACAGCTAAGACAGACACACCAGCTCTGGGCAGCAGCACAGACTAGGGCTGTCACAGTTTCTGAGAACTCAAACAGTGTCTGATCTGCAGAGGAATATGGCTGTGACAGAAACAAATTCTGAGAAATTGTTCTCTTCTTTCAGCAACATCAATCGGGGCAGGACTGGAACTTAGTGAACTGCCCCCACCTTCATTAAACATCTTAGGTTGTCTGGCCTCAGCTCCCCTGGCCAGATAGTAGCAGAGAGCGGCAACCTGGCTGAGGAGGCATAGATCTCCCTGTGACTCAGGCAGGTGCAAACCACTGGAGCATCTGCTCATTGGAGGGTACTGGGTCACAGTCCTGCAGGGTTACCAGTGACTGGGTATGACAGAGGTGCGAGGTGGGGAGGAGGCATCAACCTTCACAGACTAATTCATTTGCTGGGTGGGTCCTTCTGACCTCACAGAGCACCAGAGCGAGTAATACTTGAGCTGCCAGCAGACCCCTGCTATCTAGTTCCCAGGGACCTTTTTAACTCTCCCACCTAAAACTGGTCCTGACTGGGATAATTGATTTGGACCTCTTGAACTGGGCCAATCACCTGAGGACTATCCAAAAGTGGTATCCTGGGTATGTAGTTGTGGGAAGGTTTGATTTTCCTTTACCAGTTGTTGCCCATGGGGGCTGGGGTGACTTAATTGCTGGTATTTCTACACAGCTGAGACTTCACCCCAGAGTAACTGATTCACTAGGGTGGGACAGAGACAAGCTGAAAACAAGACAGAGACACTTAGCCCCACCACACCAAGCAGATCCCTGGTGTCTCAGGCCATAGCACTGTACAGGTCATTTGCAAAGTGCTAAGGAAAAAGGCACAGACATCTATCACAGGTCTTGGGCAAAGGGCTGGTTAATCACTACTCCAGGAGCCCCCCAACCCAATATCACCTTATCTGCTCATCTAGCCAAACAGTGTAAAATAATTATTGGGCGGATCAGTAGGAAAACTCTGGTAACATGAATAACCAGAGTAGATGAACTCCCCCAAGAAATTTCATGGCAGACACAACTGAAGATCCCATTTATAAACAGATGGCTGAGACGTCAGAAATCAAATTCAGAATTTAGATTGCAAATAAGATTAATATTGGAGGTAAAGTTAGAATTAGAAATTCAGGGAGCATTTCAAAAGTTGTCTCAAGAATTCAATGAATTCAAAGACAAAATCACCAAAGATTTTGACACATTGAGACAAGAATTTGCAGCCATCAAAGATCTGAAAAATACAGTATAATCCCTCAGTAACAGAATGGAGCAGGCAGAAGAAAGGATCTTTGACATTGAAAACAAAGCTTTTGAATGCTCCCAAACACTCAAAGAGGAAGAGCAGTAGAAAGCAAAAATGGATCATTATATCAGGGAGCTCTGGGATAATTCAAAGAAAGCTAATATTTACCTTATAGAAATTCCTGAAGGTGACAAGGTGGCTTTGAAGGGGACAGAGGCTATTCTTCATGAGATGATGAAGGAGGACTTTCCAGACATGGCAAGAGATTCTGAAATTCAGATAGTAGACAGTTTCAGAACCCCAGCACAACTCAACCTAATAAGATATATCCTAGGCACATTACAATTAACTTCACCAAAGTGAAAATGAAAATTCTGCAAACAATCAAATGAAGAAAACCATAATGAACAAGGGGAGAATATTAGAATGACTGAAGATCTCTATGCTGAAAAGTTTCAAGCTAGAAGAGGGTGGTCATTTACTTTTAATCTCCTAAAACAAAATAACTTTCAACCAGTGATCCTGTATCCAGCTAAACTGAGGTTCCTTTATGATGGAGAAATAAAATACATTTTTAATCAAGTCTTTTATACATAGATCATAAATACATTTATGCCCATTTCAGTATGTGGATTATTTGTACAAATTGGAGTGCTTACATCCTACTAATCATCGTAGCTTTAATCTCATTTACCCAATTATAGCATTAGGACATTTGTGTTCTACACATGATAGAACCAAATTGTACTTTCAATGTGCTCAATAGTTGTGGTCCCCCAACTATCCCCTACTACCCCTCCCACCTCCTCCTCATCCCTCGTCCTCCCCTTCCCTCATTGATCATAGAATAAAGTTGTGTTTCTTTTTTCATATGTAAGTGTGAGTTATTATAAATTGGTTTCAAAGTAGCACTGAGTATATTGAATATTTTTTTCCATTCTCTTTTTTTATTAATATTAAATCATAGCTATGTACATTAATGCAATCATGGGGCACCATACAGAGGTTTTACAAACAGATTGACACATTTTCATCATACTGGTTAACATAGCCTTCCTGACATTTTCTTAGTTATTGTATTAAGACAATTATATTCTACATTTATTAAGTTTCACATGTAACCTTGTAAGATGCATGGTGTGTGTAATCCCACCAATTACCCTCCCACTACCCATCCTCCCCCCTCCCTCACCACCTTCTCCACCTTCCCCATATTCTTAGGTTATAACTGGGTTATAGGTTTCATATGAAAGACATAAATTAGTTTCATAGTAGTTTCATATTTGCACAAAAACCTGCAAATATCTTCTCCCATTCTGAGGGCTGCCTGCTTGTTTTACTTATTGTGTTCTTGGCTGTGCAGAAGCTTTTTAGTTTGATCAGGTCCCAGTAGTGTATTTTTGATACTGCTTCAATTGCCTAGGGGTGCTTCTCATAAAATACTCGCCTAGACTGATTTCTTCAAGGGTTTTCCCTGCACTCGCTTCTAGTATTTTTATAGTTTCATGTCTTAAGTTTAAATCTCTAATCCTGTGAGAGTCTATCTTAGTTAATGGTGAAAGGTGTGGGTCCAGTTTCAGTCTTTTACAGGTTGCCAGCCAGTTCACCCAGCACCATTTGTTAAATAGGGAATCTTCTCCCCACTGAATGTTTTTAATTAGCTTGTCAAAGATCAAATAACGGTAAGTGGCTGGGTTCATCTCTTGGTTCTCTATTCTGTTCCAGACATCTACTTCTCTGTTTCTGTGCCAGTACCATGCTGTTTTGTTCACTATCGATTTATAGTACAAGTATCCAACGTACTCAGCCCTACTATGAAGCTAATTTATAGCTTTCACATGAAGGCTATAAGCCAACTATAGCACAAGAATATGGAGAAAGGGCCAAGGAAGGGGAAGGGAGTGGGGAGGTTAGGGTAGAGGGAGGTTAATGGGTGGGGGCACACCTATGGTGCATCTTAGAATGGGCACAGGTGAAACTTACTAAATGCAGAATACAAATGTCTACATACAGTAACTAAGAAAATGCTATGAAGGCTACCTTGAGCAGTTTGATGAGATTATTTCAGATTGTATATGAAACCAGCACATTGTACCCCTTGATTGCATTAATGTACATAACTATTATTTAACAATAAAAAAAGAAGATCAAAAATGGCAAATACCGGAGTGGCGCCTGTGGCTGAAGGAGTAGGGCACTGGCTCCATATGCTGGAGGTGGTGGGTTCAAACCCAGCACTGGCCAAAAAAAAAAAGACAAATACCTGGATAAGTGCAAGAAGCCATTTTTTCTTTAGTTTTTAAAGATTGTATGAAAAATTATAACCTTGTCTTGTGAGACATCTCTGTAAGTAGATGCAATGCACATGACAACAATCAAAAAAAAAAAAAAATGATATGGGTGGGTAAAGCAATTACCTGGTTGTATACTTTCTGCACTTTATACAAACTAGTTCAATATTAACTCTAAATAGACCATGAAATGTTAAGCATATATATTGTAATTTTGATTTCTAAAGTAATACAAAGAAGTATAACTAAAAAGTCAATAAAGTAAAAAACAAAAGATATTATTACATCTTAGGGGGAAAAAAAAATTTTTTTTTTGAGACAGTTTCTCTTTGTCACCCTTGGTAGAGTGCTGTGGCACGATAGCTCACAGCAACCTCAAACTTCTGGGCTCAAGTGATTTTCTTGCCTCAGCCTCCCAAGTAGCTGGGACTACATGTACACACCACAGCACCCCGTTAATTTTAAAGATGGGGCCTCACTGGGCTCAAACTCCTGAACTCAGGCAATCCACCTGCTTCAGCCTCCCAGAGTGCAGAGATTACAGGCATGACCCACCGAACCCAATCCTTAGAAAATATTTTATAATAATGAAAATACAGCATATCAGAATGTATGGGGTACAGCTAAAGCAATGATTAGAAAGAAACTTATAGCTTACATCAAAGAGAAGAAAGGTCAAAAATCAACAGCCTAAAGTTCTACCTTAAGAATCTAGTAAAAGACCAAGGTATACCCAAAGTAAACAGAAAGATGGAAATAATAAATAGAAAGACAAAAATCAATTAAATAGAAAACCGAAAAATAATTGAGAAAGTTAAAAAAGCCAAGAGCAGGTACTTAAAACAAATCAACAAAATTTTAAAATTCCGTAGCTAGATTTAAAAATAATAGAGAACAAAATCCACCATATCAGAAGTGAAAGAGGGGCTTTCACTATAGATCCTAAAGATATTAAAGTATAAGACAATATGGTAAACTCTATGCAAATAAGCCTAACAATTAGATGAAATGGGCAAATCTGAACATTACAACTTATCAAAATTAACAAAAGCAAAAAAATCGGAATAGCCCTATACTGTTTTTAAAAATGCATTTGTTATCAGAAAACCTTACCACAAGGAGAGTTCCAGGCCCAAAACGTTCTCTCAAATATTCAAGGGAAAAAAATTCTTTTTCAGAAAATAGAGAGGATGGAACACTCATTTTATGAGATCTGCTAACTCTAATACCAAATCTGACAGAGGCATCTTAAAAAAAGAAGAAGAAGAAGAAAGAAAATTACCTGCCAGTATCCCTCATGATAATAGATGCAAAAACCTTTCACAAAATATTACCAAAACCAATCCAAAAATATGTATTTTTAAAAGGATACTACAATCTGACTAAATAGAGTTTATCCCAAGATTGAAAAATTGATTTAACTCTATTGACTTAATTACATTTATTTGAAAATCAGTATAATCCACATTATTAACAGAGTACTGGAGAAAATTGTGATAATTTTACTAGGCAGTGGAAAGACATTTGACATCATTCAACAATCATTTAGGATAAAAACAAATATGTAACTGTGTAAAATGAATCACAGGGACCATTCTCAGTATGACTAAGAGAATCCACACACAAAAAAGTCACAGCTAACTATGTATTTATTCTTTCCCCTAAAATTAGAAATAAGGCAAAAATGCCTTGCTCTTACTATGCCTATGCTACAGTATACTAATATACTGGAGGCCCTAGCCATAGCAATCTGGCAAGAAAAAGAAATAAAAGGAATAAAGATGGAAGAGGAAAAGATAAAAGTATCCATATTTCCAGATGATGTGATTTTTAGGTTAAAAATCCTAAGGAATCTACCAAACAACTACTAATACAATGAACAAATGTATCAGAGTTGCACAATACGAGGTTAATGTAAAAAATAATTTTTTATTCTAGCATGAAACAATTGGAAAATATTTTTTTTCACTAAGGCCCCCTTCCCAAAACAAAGTACTTAGAAGTTAATCTTAACAAAAGACGTCCAAAATCTTTACAGGGAAAATTATAAAACATCATCTACAGAAATTAAAGACCTACATAAATGGAGACATGCCATGTCCAAGAACTGGAAGACTCAATAGTGTTAAAACTGTAATTCTAAGTAGATCTATAGATTCAAAGCAATCCCAATCAAAATCCCAGCAGGCTTTTTTATAGAAATTACAAACTGAGGCTCGTGCCAGTAGCTCAAGTGGCTAAGGAACCAGCCACACACACTGGAGCTGGCTGGTTCAAATCCAGCCCGGCCCGCCAAACAACAATGACAGCTGCAACCAAAAAATAGCTGGGCATTGTGGCAGGCGCCTGTAGTCCCAGCTACTTGGGAGGCGGAGACAAGAGAATCGCTTGAGCCCAAAAGTTGGAGGTTGTTGTGAGCTGTGACGTCACAGCACTCTACCCAGGGCAACAGCTTGAGGCTCTGTCTCAAGAAAGAAAGAAAGAAAGAGAGAGAGAGAGAGAGAGAGAGAGAGAGAGAGAGATTACAAGCTGATTCTAAAGTGTATGCAGAAATTCAAATGACTTAAAATGACAAAAGTGATTTTTTAAAAAGAAAACAAAGCTAAAGGACTTAAACTACCCAATTTTAAACCTCATTACAGTAAGCTACAGTAATCAAGGCAAAGGTCCTGACATTATGCCGAACAAAGGAAGCTAGACAGGAAAGAGCATATACAGAATGCTTCCTTTAAAGAAAATTCTAGAAAACGCAACCTGTGTGTAAAGCCACAAAGCAGAGTAGTGGTTTATGGGGGCGGGGGAGGTGAGAGCTGGGGCGGACAGCCCAGGGGACAGAGGAACAGAAAAGGACCCCTTACCGTGACTGCAGTAATTATTTAAAAGGTGGATACCTCTGTCAAACTCGCCACATTGCACACTGTGCATCATATAAACTGAACATTTGTGCAGTTTACTGAATGTAAATTATACCTCTATAAAGTTGTCAATAGAAAGAAAGCAACTTGTTAAATTTTTAGATTTGCACACAGCTATGATTCAACAATTAAAAAAATAAATAAATAAACTATTGACCTCCTTTAAGCTCCCGCAAGTGTCGCCCGCAATAGTTTCCTTCAGGGTCTGTGGCCCTCAAGATTCAAACAGACTTCTTTTCATTAAACCACAGTACCCCCTGCCCACCAAAGAATCGGAGCCAAACTCAAGAAACGTTCTCTGTTTTGAAATTAGACACATAGATCCTACAGGGAGCGGTCACCTATCTGTGGTTAAAGTTTGCCCAAACAACCTGCTAGGCAGATGGAAATTAAATTACTCCGCTGTCACCTGTCACCCTGCGCGCAGCCCCTCTGACTCCATACACCCCCCACCCCCTTCTGCCTGCGTAACCCCCCTGTTCTCCTTCCCCCACAGGCAGGTCCAGCGCAATCTGTCCACCTGTCCCTTCCCCAAGTTTTTACTCCTGGGCACTCCTCTTCAACCTGCACTCATCTTCCCACAAAAGGTAACCCTTACGTCCAGACCACCCCTCCTCCATCCCAGCCCCTAGCTTCGGCCCTGATTTCTGCCAGACGAACCGGCCCCAGCAGATTACAGAGGGAAAAAAGACTGAGGGGACAGTTGCTCTGTCCGAACATCTCCGCCTTTCCCTTCCCGCAGCGTCCAGACCGTTACTCCCGCCCCAGTCCGCGTCCCGCTCTCACCCCGCACTGGGGAGGCCGCTGCTCCCACGCAGGGGGCTGGGAGAGATCAGCCCAGCGCCTGCCGGGCAGGTAACCCACTGGCCTTTCCTGTGCCGAGGGGCCGGGTGGGCTCCAGTAGCTCCACAGAAGGAAAGGACGCGCTCCGTCGCACAGCAACCGCCGCGCGCCCCTCCGCCCCGCCCTGCCCTCCCCAGGGCGTCCCGCCGGCGTGTGGGGCTCCGCACCCCGGGTCTCACTTCTGCCCTGGTCAACCCGCTCTGCCAAAGAGCCTCCTGGGTGGTCACTTAACCACCGCTTGCTCAGCACACCTGCTTTCCCCACCTGTAAATGATTCTTGCTGGCCACTGAGACTTAAAATCTTTTGGGATTTTGGTTTGTATGTTTTTAAACAACACACATGCCTGCTGTCCACTTTGAGTGCAACTCATAAAGAGCATATTGACAACAGAGGCTCAAGGGCACGACAGAGCCTGGGAAGCTCATATTAAAATCTCTGATTCAGCCATATTGAGAACTTCCTATGTGGTCCAAGATAAGCAATAATTGGTATAGTCTATTGAAGTGGAATATACACATTTCTATGATCCAACAGGGCCACTCCCAACAGAAATGATACACAGGAGCTCCCAGAAACACGTGTGTATTGGTAGCAGTTTCAGTCATAATGGCTAACACTTGAAAACAACCCAAATGTCTATCAAAAGGAAGATTCATACAATGTGATACTACACATCAAGGAAATGAACAAACTTCAGCTTTGGGGGACAACAGAGATGGGTCTCTCGCAAATGTCATGTTGTACAAGGTAGCCACACAGGGATACACGCTGCAAGATTCCATCCTATGAAGTTCAAAAACTACAGTGCCTACGGAGGTGTGCACGGCTGTTATATTACCAATAAACACAAGAATATGAGAATAATAAAAGTCCAAATAGTAGTTGTCATGGGAGAGGGGAAGGTGATATTGAGGAGTTAGGACAGGTAATTGGGGGGGGGGGGGTCTCAGGGTACCTCGTGGTAGGTATCCTACTTTTTAACCTTAGTGATGGCTTCCTGGATTTTCTCCTTGTAGTAAAGGAAAGTTTTCTTCTGTTCATGTTCCTATGTAATATTTCACCTTTTTTCCCTAAGGGCAAAAAGAAAAAGAAAAACCAATCAATGAAATAGTGCAGATGGAAGTGCTTTGCTCAGTACCTGCCACTTATCAGCCAGGTCCTAAGCAAAGCACACATTATTTTATATCCCTCTACGCTCTACCAACCCCTCCAAATACTCAGGTAACTAAAACTTGAGGTCAAGAAAATGGCAGATAGAACCTTCTGGAGTTCCTCCTTGAGACTCTGCATGTTGGAAGAAAACATGTTTCCCAGAGGTTCAAAATAAAAGAATTCCCTACTCCTGAGCCTCTGAACAGCCCAGCTGCGGAGACTGATGCACTCAGTTATCCTTGGATCTTCAAGAGGGAAACTGTTCCTGTAGAAACAGACAATGTGGTACTACACACATAACCAGGCTACAATAACATCTTTGCTGCTTGAACAAGTTGCTTCCCATCTCAGGGTTTCCTTTACAATGGAGAGAATAATCTTGCCTCAAAGGTTTGCTACTTTACTACCTATCATAATGTGTTCAAAAATGGTTGCTGAAAGTTCCAAGATGAGAAGCATTCTTCAGAAAAGGACCCCATCCCTGAGATTTCACTGCAGTCACATCACATCCCAATTCCCTGAGAACACTGTAAAAGTATTAGAGTTGCTCCTTCAGTCCAGGAGTAAATTGCTTTTCTATGCTAATTAAAATAATAAGCCAACAGCCAAAGTGCTTGTGAAATGACTAACTGCTCAAGGTACCTCCTGGATGCTGCACAAAAATAACACATGGGCCATGTTCTGAAACTAAAAAAAAAATGTTTTTTAATTAACAGAACCTTAAAATATGTCTATCATGTGGTTAGAAAACAACGTAAATGGTAAATAAATATTGTTCATTAATATTTTGTATAATCAAAAAATGGTAACTAAGTATTCAGGCAGCCATTTTATAGAATAATACAATCCATGAGCTAGGTACTATTTTTATTTTCATTTTACAGATAAAGCATTGATGTTCAAAGAAATCAGGGAATTCACCTGAGGTCCTATAGCTAGTAATCTTGTGCTAGGAACTTCTGTTCTAGGTCTAGTTTCATCAAAAATAAAGAAAAGGAGGGGGAGGGATGAAAGAGGAGAAAGAGCAGTTGACTACTAATCTAGAGGTATTTCAAATTTATTGTTGACATTGTAATACCTTCATGTGAAAATGGTAATACTTTTGATACCATCTTAAAGAGAGGGTATTAGAAATACAGCATAAAATTACTCAAGCAGTCATTTAAACACTGTAATTTCATGCAGTTTTTGTTTCATTCCAACAATGACCTACCAGTCCTCTTGAAATGTAGTTCTGAAGCCCCCTGTAGCTCACTATGCTGCCAATGAAAGCAGACCCAATGTGACTGCCCAGCTTCCACTCAAAGTATTACCAAAGAATAAAACCCAAACAGTCTCCCAATTCAAGGAGAATTCAAGGCTCCTCCCAAGGAGGGCCTACCCCAAGGTTTAAATATTTGGAAAAATAAACAAAGCTACATCTCCCTATTGTGCAACAAAATAAATTCCAACTGGATGAAAGATTTTGATTTGTGTAGTTAACACTTGTAAGCATTAAACCATAAAAGGCAAGAACTATAAATTAAAATATTGATTTTTAGAAACATTTATGCTTTGAAAATAAAATTATAATGCAGATGAAAACCTGTTGAAAATTTTACGTGTACAGCAGACATGGGATCAATATTTTGTAGATGAGAAATAACACCCAAATTTTCCAATTAGCTGAAGGCAGTTCCCAAATGAAGAAATATATGGCCAATAGAAATAAAAGGATATTCAACATAAATTAAAACAATGGTATATAATTTTCACCAATCAAATTAAGAAGTTAGTAATAGAATTTGAGCATGGGGATGAGGTAACAGCATCACTCATAGATTTCTGATGGCAGGTAGCCAAATGTCTCAAAAGGCTTAAATCTTCGCATGTCTTTTGACCTGGGATTGTCATTTTTATAAACTGTTCCTACAAAATTATTTAAAAATTTTGCATGCCTTTTTATAAACTGTTCCTATGGTTTCCTAAGGTATGCAAAATTTTTAAATAATGATATTGAAATATTGTTTTACTTGTTAGAAGGCAGAATCGTTTCTTAAATGTAATGTCCCTACCATGTAGCAGGGTGCCTGACACATAGAATTCTCATTGATGGTCACACCAAAGCAACAGCGCTGATTGAGCACTAGTCAAGACTGAGTTATTGCCAGAACACAGGCCTGAAGAGAACTGAGCTGTAGACTCATCTAGAGATGAGGGAGCCAAAGATGCTGAACCCTTGGGGAACACACAGGAACATTTCTGATAAGCCCCTCGGTCACTTGACCTAGTTCAGTGTCTGGGTCTGTCAACACAACTCTCCACTAGTGAAACTTAGTCCTTGATTTACAGTAAAGGTCAGTTCATTAAAGGTCCACAAGACTTGGAAATTATTGATAGGCTTATCAATTACTTTAAAAGTCATATTGAATGCAAATTGGCAAATTAAAGTAAAGCAAATAAACTCAGAGTTTGTTTTCCTCCTAGACCCAGAGGCAGCCTTGCTGCAGAAACCAGCCACCACAGAAACTCTGGGCCTTCCCAGCTGCACCTCAAGATGGTGATGGGGAAGGGGCAGAGCCTTGCGATAAGTTACAGCATAAGGATGACACTGGAAGTAATTACTTCACTTCCTTGAATCCTCATTTCTCTCCTCATCATTCAGGTCCCCAGAGAAAACAGAGAGCATGCTCAAAAGAGGTGTTTTTTGGGGGGAGGAGGAGGGAGAAAAAAAACAGGAGGAAGGAGGGGAAGAATTGAAGTGAGATTAAAGGGAACCAAGAAGAGACAGAGCCACCCAAGGTCTAGCAATACTAGAAAGGCATTAGCAACCTTTTTTTTTCTAAAAAGGCAAGGGGGAAAGGAGGTATTGGCACAGGCTGATGAGAGCTGCAGAAGAGGGGCTGCCTGATAGGGACACAGAGAGAGGAAGTAAAGGGCAAAGCCAGTGAGGCAGCGAGAAAGCAGGAGGAATTAGGGCTCCTACTGCTCATCCTTTAGCACTTTATTCCTACATCGTTGTCCCCCCTGGCCAAAGCCAAAGGCAAGGAAGACCTGTTGGGGCCCAGAGGTCAGCCTCCTGAGGCTGAGAAAAGGGCGGAGAAGGGAGTATAACAGAAGGAACCAGCAGAGTCCCCTACCAAATGTTGCCTTACTGCCACTGATCCACAGAAAGTGAAGTCTTGAGACAGCTTACCTTGCTGTCTTCCTGGCCTGGGTTACATTCAGCCTCCTCCATGCACCCCACTCACCCTCACCTTCCTCAAAGTGACCTAATTAACATATGCTGGCTTCCCTCTAGATCCTAAATTCTGATGGGGTTCTAATACCTAAGCGTTTGAAATGGGCCCCTGGGAAGCAAACTACCACCTCGTGGAGTGCCTCAGAAGTCAGGCACTGAGGCTTGATCTCAGGGTTCTTAAGGCAACACACACACACACACAAAAAAAAAAAAAATTGCAAGCACTAAGCAGAAAGAAAACCCTGTGAGCAAAACTAGGCATTTGAGAAGAAAAGATACAAATAACACTAATAGGCCTGGTCCAAAGCACATGTACTTGGCTGAGAATAAAGGATTTATTTTTCTTGATGGTAGTGACTGGTGTTTAGCATTCCAGTTATACTTTATACCTCCAAAGGCCTTGACTAAGGTGTTCTCCAAGTATGGTAATGCACTAGAGACTTCGCTGAATTTGAGTCAGAACTATTCCTTTTCTAAAAGTAGGTATGTAAGACTGTTGTATGTGCTTTGTAGCCTAAACATTGAGCTTAGAGAACCAATACCTGGTTTATGCTTAGAAAAACTAACAGCTCTCCCAAGTAAGCTGTAAAAACAGAAGCTGCATTTAGCCAAAGATCACTGCCTAAGACTTCTGTGTACCAGCCCACTTCCCCTTTACTCACCTCCCCCAATACCAATCCACAGAAAATCTTTGAACATATGTTGTGTTTCTATTCTCCAATAAAGGAAATTTTTATTTTGTCCAACTGAATTTTGATTACTGAATGAAGAAGAATTCAAAAACTTACTAGAGCCTGTACACAAAACCTTCTTAACCCATCCAAGCCCTGTCTGAAATTGGTGGGATATTTTTTTCACAAGATGCCCCTGCAGCCACAGCCTTTCCAAACTTCCTCAGTAGGGAGGATTAATCAACTACTGAATCTTCACTGTGACAAATGGATCTATACCTGGAAAAACCTTTCTGTGATTTGACATTTTTGCACACTATCTTGCTGGTCCCAGTTATACTTTAGCACCCCACTAAGCTTCCTTGCACATTCAAGGTAATACTGAAGGTATTTAATATTTGAAGGATACATCAAAGGCCCAGCATGCTTGCTTCATTTTATATGGACTTGAACTCTCAGTAAGAAAGTTTGTAAGGGAATTTTAATCAAATCATTTTCAAAGACAGCAACTAAAGCTTCCTTGCTATGATAACAATTTAGGATTTTAGAAAATGTCTAAGTGATACTTCTCCAAATGAATCATAAATGGTTCTTCTAAGTGTCCATGAGAAGAGGAGGGAGGAGGACGTGTCTGGGTGAAATCAAGGATCCTGCTTTCTCTTCTCAGTTCTCCACAAGTTCAGCTGAAAGGCTGAGTGGCCTTTCAGAAGCTCAGACTCAGCTTCCTCTTCTTCCTTTCCTCCTCAACTCCCCTCTTCTCCAGGGGTGTCCTGGAGCTAGGCCATAATAGCTGTTTGCCTGAGGTTCCCATTGTCCTGGCCTCAAACCTCAGAGAGAGGCATTCCAGAGATACCCAAAATTTTAGGTCCAACCAGTGAACTGAGCACAGGTGACCATCTCAGGAGCCCAGGGGAGCCATAGGCAGGCTCTTGGGACAGAATCTCCTTCTCTTGTGGGGTGGGGGTGGAAGGAAGGGCAGTTTGTCCTGCTGGCTGAGGCTGTTCTGCAAAACCTAGAGGGTGTGAGGTTCCTGCCCCAGAAGGTCCTTTCCATAGGGCCTGAGGTAATTTTGTGTGATTAGAATGATGCTTTTCCAAGATGCCCCACCCTTCTAGGAGATGGAGGGAAGGTCCAGGTGGACACCCACACTTAGGCCCTGCTGACTGCTCAGTCTCCAGGCAGGAGCGCTCTCCTGCTCTACGGTAGCTGGGAGAAACTATGATGTTAGGGTGGTGACCACACACAAAAGACCTAGTAGGGGAACACGGATGGAGGCACACTGGCCCCAGCTGCAGCACTGCCAGGCTTCCAGAGTTCTGGGAAAGCTCTTTATTTTTGCTACCACTTACCATGTGCTTACTTTGCACTTTACTAATATGAGGTAAATACTAACATGCCCATTTTACACTTGAGAAAAATGAGGCTCAGAGAGGGATTGTCTCTTGCAGTATCTGGATTAGAATCCAGGACTGATGCCAAACCCCATGCTCTTACTCAGACACTCCACTTGTCCTTATTGATTGTGTTGAACAAGCCTGGTTGGAGTCTGTTTAATGAGGGACTATCTCAAGAGATTTGCAGTCTCAGACACCAGCAGCCTGGGACTGCCAGCCCTTCAGAACACTGAGCTGCTGTCTCCCTGGAGAGTTTTTGTCTGTGCCTGGAAATTGGAAGGACAGGCTTGTCTCTCTCTCCAGTGGCTGCTGAGATGCTAAGAAGTGAAAAAGCAGACCTTCACCCAAGATCTACCACGAAACATAGACCATAAAACTAGATATTCAGCAAAAAGGAGAAATCTTGGCAGGACCAATTCTGTGAATAGGCTCATCGACTTCAGGAGTTGAGTCCCACCACAGCAACCACAGCAGCTGCCTTTCTAGGTTCACCCAGGTCCTCATTCCCTTGAGTAGGGCCATCAGGTCCAATTCTGGAGTGCTAGCCGTGCCAGGCTTTGAGTTCACCACAGAGGACTACCATGACCTGGGGGACATCTGAGCCCCTCACCTGGAAAAGATCTGCTTGGGTTTCCCAGCAAATTTGAGGTGGGCAGCAGTGGGACCAAGCTTCTTCAATTCTTCACTAGTACAGAGGTCCTCCCTCTCCCACCTCTTGGGACAGTGACCTGGTTTATTCCCCCATTCCAGCACCTGCAGGAGTTTTTGAAGCTCCTGCTCTAGTGTAAACTGACCTTCAACCCCAGAACTGGGCTTTATTTATTGAAACCACTTCTCTTGGAGGAGGTGGAGGGAGGGTCATGAGGAGGTCAGAGGAGACTAGAGATTCACAATGGAAGGTATTTTGGCAGGAGGTGGCCAGTAGGGAGAGGAGAGTTGGACCCACCCCAGCGACAGGCACCTCTGAAAGCATTAGAAAGAAAACAAATCTGCACCAGATCTGCTAAAATCCCAGGCCTGAGCCTCCAAGGCAGATTGGGCGTGACCCGAGCTCCCAGCTCCTCCCCCCTACCACGGTGATGAGAGTCCGGTGTGGAGAGCAGCCCCAGGAAAAGAACTTGAAAGGGCAGGGGTTGTGGCCAGATCCCAGGTCGCATCCAAGCCAGGGCTGAGTCCCACACAAGCAGGTGAGGGATTAAGGGACATGGGGTGCGCCAGATCCTTTAGACCTGTGGCTTCCGGGGTGAATGAGAGCCGCCCAGAAGAGGAGCAGCCCTGAGTGCTCTAGCGCAAGCACTCCCCCAACGCCTGCTTTCATGGCAAATAAACTTCACAATGAAAAATTGACACGAGGAATCTCCAGTTAATACTTTGCAACAACACTGCAAATTCTGAGAAGGATTGGTTATACTTTAAGAAAACCATTACATTACACACGGAAGGTGTGTAGAATGGAACACTTGGCATACGAAAGACGGAGAGTCTAGGCTAGGCGGGACACATCCCATCGGTGGCACCAGACCCCGGGGTCACCCAGGCCCCAGGCGCCCCCCAGCGCCGGGGCGGGACCACAAAGCGCAGCGCTCTCCAAGCCAGTGCGCAACCTGGCAGCTCTGTTGCAAGGTTTTTCCTTCCCAGTGCGTGGGCTCGGCTTTATTTGTTTGCCAATTACACATATTATTTAAACACGGACGTTTCCTTGACAGCTCCGAATGAAACATGTTTCTTGATGGAAAATTGATGGGGGTTCGTTACCTTTACTTACTCAATATGTGCTATTGAAAGGCGCGGTTGCTGACTTTTCACAGCAAGGAAAAGTGAAATACTTGCCACGGGTCACACGACCGCCCTGCACCCGCAAAGCGCAGGCGCTTATCCCGCCCATCATCAGGTACCCGGAATCCGGAGCATTACTGATTTGATCGTGTCACCTGAAGATTTTGGTTAAAATCAGGTATTGATGCCAGGGGAAGAGCCTGCCCAGCCGGCTGGGAAGCCCAGGGGTCCCAGGGCTCTGAGACCCTGTCCTTCATGCCAGACAGAAGCATCTGTCCCACCCAGTCCTCGCTCCTCAGTCTGTTGGCCTATTCATTCCACAAAACTTTTGTTTTCCAAATGTCCCTTGGAGCCTCTCACTTGAAGATTTTGGAGGCAGGGATACTGTTTCTAGAGGGCAGAATCCTTCCCTGCCTGACTCTGTCCTTGCCAGTATCATCTCAGTGGGGTAGTTGATTCATCTACTCAACAAATCTTTATTGAAAGTTTTCTACGCTCCAGGCTGTGCTCTAGCAGAGGGAAGCACAGCAGTTCCTGCCCCCAGGAAGCTACTAGACCAGTGGGAGAAAGAAAAAAATGAAAAAAGAAACTAACGGAATTTGCTGTCCATGAGATAGCCTGGCAGGAATCTAGAGCAAGTGTGAACCTAAGGCAGGGCTCAGTTGGGGAAGGTCTGCAAAGTTCTCACCAGGGACCCCAGGAGGCTGCTCTGGGCTTGCCCCCACAGGTAATGCCCAGTGGTGACTGCTGCATTTCTTTACTGGGATCCATGGTTCTGGTAGGCAACCAAAACCACAGCATTCAGAAAGTGGCCAGAGTTCCAGCAAATCTCACTAATACCCCAGCAAAAGGATATGCTGCCAAGGAGGCCTCTTCATAGGGTTGTTTGGAAGCACACTTACTGCAAGGTGAGTGAACACTACTTTTGCTCTGTGGCCCCTAAGACAAAGAAAATCAAAAAACTTCAAACAAATGCGCCATTTTTAAAACAAAACTTTCCTCTGATGTTAGCTCTGGAACAGCTGCTGGGAGTCCCAGAAGCAGTCACCCAACAATGCCCTCCAATCTAATTTTAATTTTAAATAATGAATGTAACCTCCCTCTACTCATGCCAGTAAATTAGTCATTTTTTATTAGTAGAAAGCACAATTAGGGGGGAAATCAGGAAGCTAATACAATGAAAAACTACTTATAGAATGCATTTTTACAGTTTATTTTCTTTCCAAGTGTAGGATATGATTTATATGACTGTTACTAAAGCATCCACTAAGTAGAACTATGAAAATTTGAGGGTTATCACATTTGAATAGCCAAAGTTAAACCATCAGGGACAACTTTGGGACTGTGGGAAAGCTCCTGGGTGTGTGTAGGGGGTGTGTGTGGGTGGATCTAAGGGTCTGGTTGAATTTGACCAAGAAGCTAAATGCTCCTTGACCATTCAAGGAAGATTTAGGTTCAAGTTGCCAGCTTCAAGGCAAGAGATGAAATTCGATAACTTCTCTGAGCCCCTCAGCTTCAATCACTGCTCCCCATTCGCTCAGCTATTTGCACGGGAGAGGGGTCCATGTCCTGACCTACCGTCGCCCAGGCTTCCAGCCTCCCCGGAAGCAAGTGGGAAAATGCCAGGATCCCAAAGCTCCCCACCCAGTCACTGGCACGCGGTAGGACCTCAACCACTCTGGTCCTCTTTTCTAACTCAGACCTTTGTGTGAAATTGCATATTTCTACTCCCTCCCCTAGGCCTCCAACCCCTAGGGGCCTTAAGCCAGAGGATAGGTAGGCATCGCGGAGTGCGGCCCGCTCTCCCCAAGAGGACGACTGCTGGGACCTAACACGTTCTCCAGCTGGCGCTGACCAGTGTGAATAAACAGTCGGTAACTCAGGGCACACAGCTGCCAGGAGAAGCACGACGGCCGTGGGGGACCCAGGCTGGGGCCAGGGCGCCACAGAGGCTCCCGGGGTCTCCAGGGAGGGAGGTTCCTGTTCGCTCCGGGGACCGATGGGCCACGTCTTCCTTCCAAGGCTGTTGATTGCCCAGGAGGGTAAATCTCCCTCCCCAACCTTTCTCATTTGAATACATGAAAATGTGAGTTGGTTTTGGCAAGGCGAAGCTCTCTCACGGCCAGACCGACGGTTTTGTCGCCTGCGGGCGAGGCCGGGCGGGGAGCAGCTCCGGCTCTGACATCCGGCAGCGAGCGAGCCAGGTTGGCGCCCCGGGCCGCTCCGAAACCCAGCGGTGACTTAGGGAGCACAGGGGAAAAGAAGAACAGCCAGAGGCTGTTTGTGTTTGCTACAATAATAAAAGCGAAAGTCCTGGGTATGTATTTATGTTGGTTACACACACACACTCTCTCTCAGGGGTGAAACTGGGAAAAGTTGAGGACTCCGCACAGAACTGCCTGCAATTACTGGTCAGGTGGTCCCAGGACTCCCACCTACTGCCAGTCAGAGTTGTGAATTAAGTCCTCAATGATTTAATGATGAAAGGGAGCAGGAAGGAAGGTAAGAGGAAAGAAAATGAAAAGAGGCAGCGTAAGACAGCTCAAATGCTTGAGGAGACCCTGCTCCTCCTCTCTCGGCTGGGCGGTGGTGGCCCCGCAAACCTGGCCGCCGGGCCTCCTAGGGTTGGGGGCCGGATGCTGAAGGTAAGGACTGGGGCCGCCCTCCAGCCGCGCCCAGGCCTCATCCGCAGCCCGGGACACACCTCCGATCGCGAAGGCCAGGCACACGCAAGTGTGAACACTGCTTCCAGCGTCCAGGCCTTCCTCACTCCTAAGCTGAGCCAGTCGGCTTTGAACCGCGTCAAGGACCACAAGTCTAAGTTTCAGTGTGTCCGATTCGCCTCTCACAGAAGGGGCTCTTAAGCTCCTTATCTGAGTGGAGGGCCGGACGGGGGGGGGTTCGGAACCCGGGGAGGGGTGGCGAGCTCGGGACCACCCCACACCCAGCTGGGCCAATGATGACTTAACAGCCCCGTCGAGGGAAGGGTCGACAGAAAAAGGGCAGTGGCAGTCTAGGAGAGCCACAGAGGGAAGAGCCTCCAGTGGACAGCCGCCGCCCCCAACCCCCTCCCGGCCCACCCTGCCCCCCAGCTAAACGCTAGGGACCTCGTCGCCGCGAGAGGCCACCGGCTGGGTCCAAGGCACGAGTCCGCGGCCTCGCCTTTCGCTGTCACAATCTGAGTCTCTCTGCCCGGTGAATATACAAGGCCAGATCATGCTGGGAAGGGTCAGCAGAGGCAGAGCGTTAGGCCCAGGACCGCGTGCCGTCCTCCTCCCCACCGCGGCGCTGCGCGAGCCCCACGCCCGTAGCGGGCGCAGCTTCCGGGAAGGGCGGAGCTGCTTCCTCCGCTCAAGGCCACCTGGAGTACTCGCGCACCCTACCGTCCTGGCCGCCCGGCCTCCTCCACCCGGGAAGCCGGCCCTCCCTGCTACCTGAGCCGCCCCAGTCTGCCGTACACCGGTCTTCATCCAGGCGAGTTTGGCCCGGGACGCCCCAGAAGTGGCCACGTGATTATCCCCGTGGCTCCCCTGCCCGGAGTCCACCCAGTCTCCCCGGAGCTGAAGACCAGTCTAGTTCCCCTGAACAAGAAGCGCAATCTTGGCAAAGCAGTTTTGCAACAGTGTAAGGGCCTATATGGGAAAAGGCTGACAAAACTAGCAGGCTGTGGCAGTCGAATAAGTTGCCTGGCCGCCTACAGGCCAGCAGCCCCGAGACAGCAGCATTAGTTTACGTATGTCTGTGTGCATGTATGTATGTATTTTCCAAGTCAGAAACCCGACGTGGCCCTGATTTCGCTTTTAAGCCTTGGGGAAAATGACTGGCATCTGAGTACTCTAGAACCTCACCTCTTGAATTTGTTAGGTGTCTTAGGATGCCGCCACTGAGATGCAGAGGCCCGGAGCCAGTCATACTGCCGTCTCTCCTTCTTCCAAGCCTCAGCTCTAGGAAATGAAATCCCTGGCTGTGGGACGCCTTCGGGGTTCAATCCATCCAATTTCGCCTGGCGGTGCTAGCTGGGGCTCCTGCGGAAGAATTCAACTTTCCCTTTCCCCCTCTCCACCACAGGAGGCGCTGTGTTCGTGGGAATCCCCTGGGCCGCAGACCCAGGAACCCCCAAGTTGGATCAAGGATATGAGTCTGGCAGAATTCCATCTGCACCACACACCGGTCGTGGGTTTTTGAACAGACCTGAGAGAAATTTCGCTTTGGCCATCACGCTATGAACTCTGAACTTTTTTTTTTAAAGTCAACTTTAAAAAAAAAAAAAAAAAAAAAAGATGAGACCTAATAGATTTGGGAAATGTGTTAAAAGCAGAATATTTGATATTTTCATTGATCCTTTTCTAGGTGGCAGTGTTTTTTCACTAAAACCACTGGCTTCTTGTACACCATAAAAGCTATTACTACATTGTTACTATCCACAGAAAATACCTTAGTCTTGCCCCACGTTGTTGGAGAGTCAAGAGGACGTTGAAGAATCAATCACCTCAGGAGGGAAAAGGAAGCTCACCTCCACTTAAAGTCCCCCATCAGGCCGAGAAAGTTAAGCATCCATGTACTTTACAAATGAAATTCAAGTCCTGTTGATGGGAACTTTGCACAAAAGAAATAGTTTCTGACACACATTCGCAGATACATTTACACTTACACAAACTGATGGGACAGAAGGTTGTATTGGGGAGGATTCCTGTTTCGTTGAGTTCTGGGTTGATTTAATTTCCTTCTCATTCCTTTCCTTACAATGTGATCCCCCCCCCCTTTTAAAGAGAATTGTAACTCAATACTTTTATCTTTTTTATTTCCTTAACTGCACATCTTCACCCTCTCCGCTCCCTGCTGATTTAAGAGGTTTGTTTGGTTCACAGATTTAACATGATTCTCTTGCCAGATTTCAAGGAGGGGAGATTTAAAAGAACAAAGGGGGATGGTATAAGGTCTGTTTGGAAGACAAGTTAAAACACATTTCTTAAATGAGATTAATAACATTTAAGAAACTTTACAAAACAAGAGTATTTTGCAGATTCTTCATGACTCGAGGAAGATTTTATTTTACTGCTATTTAAGGAAGACTAGTGGTTCTACAGGTGGTACAACATCCATGGTCAGATACTCAGAAACACACATGGTCACATCCACTCAGAAACAGTCACACATGCTCAGAAACACACGCACCGTCTCCCAACCTCTCACCCACTCATTGCCTATCAAGCAGCCGTTTCAGCTGGTCTCTTCCCCCAGGACATGTGGGCAATCTGCTACCCAGGGTCTCCTAAGAGTCAAGAGGCCTTGTGCGGGAGTGGGGGGAGAAATTCACAACGGCATCCGGGAGCGATTAGAAACCAAGCGGGCCCCAGAGACTCCAGCGCGGCCTCTGCGCGTCAGAGACCCGATCTGGCATCAGTGCGGGTCTGGTCCCCGGCTTATGCTGGCACCTCTTCAGCAGTCCAGATGCGTTCCGGAGCCAGGCCTTTGCTCTCCTAGCTAACGCGCGCGTTAGGGAGATGCCCCTCCTCCTGACCTTTCCTATCAGAAACCAGACGGTCGCCTCCAACCCAGTCCCCTTGGCTGCTGAAGGGGGGCGGGAGGAGGAGCCCAGCAGAGGGAGGACGCCCGACTTGGGTCCTGCCCTATCACATAGACATCTGCTCTCAGTTTCTTCCTCTTTGCGATCTCTACAGATGACAAGGGGAGTGGAGCGGACCGAGGCGGAAAAAAAAAAAAAAACTTATGTCATAAAGATATAAAACGGTGCTGTGACTCACCTGCTCCTAGCCGCAGGTACGAGTTTTGTGGCAGTGCCTCCGCTCTGCTAGCCCGGAGCCCTGGTCGGCCTAACGTCACTTGTCTAGGCTGACTCAGATGACCGGGTTTCTAGTGACGAAGCAAAAGTGGGTTTTTTTTCCCTGTTCTAGTCTGAAGGTCTGAAGCCCAAGAAGAAAAGGAAAAAAAAAAAAAAAAAAAAAGAAAGAAAGAAAGAAATAAATTTCTTTATTATCAAGTCTCCCGGAATTTAACTTTGGGTAAGGAACCAGGAGGGAGGGGGCAGGGAGCGGGCCG
>CAUYPK010034525.1:0-68565 GCA_963574355.1 Loris lydekkerianus
TACCACCTTGCTGAAAGGAAGCACTTCCTCTCAGTGCCATGTTGGCTGGGCGGGGGGGCGCGCTCTCCCCCGCCCCCGACAAATGGCTTTCACTGAGCCCAGCTCAGTGGTTCATTTTGGGGCCCCAGACAATGCCCAACATTCTCCACACTTCTGCTCAAGCTCTCCCCAAGGCAGCTCAACTGAGTACCAAGTCCAAGAACACCAAAACAGTTCACAGGTAAGGCCTTTCCAGTTTGCAGTCTCAGTGCTGCTTTTACTCACGGTTGCTGGCATGATTAGGTTGATCAAACACATGCAGCCACTTGCCAGTTTTCCACTGTTTTTGTCCTCCTCCTGGGGTCCAGAAGTCCCTTGCTGGCTCCCTGTATCCTCAAAGGGATGATCATAGGCAGATCCCACCGCCCAGAGATGTCTGGAGTCTTGTCTCCCTAGACTCACTGTGCCCAGTTGCCCATAGACTTCTCTCCACTGGCATTTAGATACAGACCCAGAGAGAAAGGGAGGAAATAGGGAATCTCTGAATTCATTGAAATTATTTGGGGTTTTTTACCTCTTAGAAAAATAGAATCTTGTAATTGACATTAAGTTCCAAAACACTGAAGTTCTAAAAACTAAAAACATCCCCAGTGTTTACACTTCTTGATTTGTGGCCTATGACTTGTACTTGCTAACAAAGCAATTGGTAGGTGATAAAAGATAGTGGAGCTAAAAATTTTTTAATAATAATCAGTTGCTGGATTAGGAACTTCATTCATTCATTTACTATTCTGTCTCCAGCCCTTACGTAGCATTAGCACACAGAGAACTCTCAAATAGTCCTAAATATTTGTTGAATTATTTCATTTCACTGACTATAGTATTACAGGAATAAATTGTCCTTAAAAAATTTTTACAGGTTAGATTTAAAAATTGTCCTCCTCCATTTGTAAATACTGATAAAGTTCCTATACATACCACCCAACCTAATACAACAACTCATTCCTAGAATATACATGTTCCATATTAAAATCTACGTTTTTAATAAGCTACTGAATTTAGTGGCCATAGTGGGTGAAATTTTTCCTTTCAAAGTTATGGGAGTGGTATTTTGCAATTGAAAAACATTTTAATATGGTGATATCCACATTAAATTGGAAGTTAAGCTTCCAATTCTCCCTTTTTGGCCTTAGAACTCATCACATATTGTACTAGTTTTAGCACTTTTTTTTAGCATTCATTATTTTCCAGGTGTTGGATTATCAGTGCACAGATGGCTGAGAACAAGTCCCTTGAGGTTCTTACCATTTTAATAGGGGAGGAAAGTGTTAAACAGAGGACATGGGACTACAAACTAATACAACCTTTTTGGAAGGAAGTATGAAGAAATCTCAAGGAACTCAAATTAGACCTCCCATTTGATCCTGCAATCCCACTACTAGGCATCTATCCAGAAGAAAAAAAAATCTTTTATCATAAGGACATTTGCACTAGACGGTTTATCACAGCTCAATTTACAATCACCAAAATGTGGAAATGGCCTAAATGCCCACCAACCCAGGAATGGATTAATAAGCTTTGGTATATGTACACCATGGAATACTATTCAGCCATTTAAAAATATGAAAACTTTACTTCTTTTGTATTAACCTGCATGGAGTTGGAACACATTCTTCTTAGTGAAGTATCACAAGAATGGGGAAGCAAGAATCCTGCGTACTCAATACTAATATGAAGCCAGTAGATGAGCTAATACATACCCACATAAGAGAAAAACTCATATCAATTCAGGATAGGAGGCAGGGGAATGTGGGAGCATGGAGAGGGGAGGAGAGAGGGAGATGAGGGATTATGGTGTATGACACACCTCTTAGGGACAGGACACAATTATAAGAGGGACTTTACCTAACAAATGCAACAGTGTAACCTAATTCTTTGTACCCACAATGAACCTGAAATAATAAATTAAATTTTAAAAAAGCAGAGGGAGTAGCTGTTTAAGATGAGGCCTTATGGTTGAGTTGCATTAACCAAGTCAACGGAGTAAAAGATGATTGGAAAAAGAGAAATATTCCAAGCATGGGAACAAAATACTTGAAGTCTTAGATGGAGGAAACTGTGTCTGAAGAATTCCAATTTTGGAATGGAATATCATAAAAGGAGAAAGAAAAAGCAGATGAAAAATTAAATTGAAAACACACATGGAGACTTCAACAGCTATAAATCCCTAGAAGGACCCTATGGACAAATGCCCATTTTCCTAAAAAGTGTTATGGAAAAGTAGAGTCCTGCAAACACAAGTCAAACTCTGGCAAACATGGAGCCCCCTGGAGGGGAATGAACTTGAGTTCTCCATTTTTCTTTCCACCTCTCAGGAGAAACCATCAAGAGAACTGGAGGGAAGAGTGACCAGCAGATTTGACCACTTTTATGATTGTATATTTTAACAATTATTTAGAACCTTGACATATACTTTAGATTAATTTTATTGATTTTTCACAAGATTTACAGGTTATAGATTTTTTTTAAAGGAATTTCCCCCCATTCTCATTGCCAGTCCTCAATATTAGCCTGGAAAGCTTCAGGAAGGAGATCAACAGTTAATAAAATCAGGAAGGAAAATTGATTTATCCTCAACCTCTTACACTGTTTTACTCCAAAAGCAGAAATAGGGAACACTTCTTGAATAAGGCATGATGATTGGGTGCTAAATTCTTAAATTAGAAAAACTAATTCAGGTCATTAACAGATCATTTTATCTTTTCAAAAACACAGAATTTGAGGTAATTCACATTTACCAAGAAATAGAAAACTTATGAATGTTTAAAAAAGTCTGAATATACTTTGGGGAAATCTAGACACTCATTGTAGAAGGATTGTGACTAAAGTGTCCTAATGACTCTAGGAGAAGGAACACCAATTAAATGGCCCACAATAGAAGAAGGAACCTATTTTTACAAAACAATCAAATTGCACAATATTCCCTTAAAATTGCTAAACCAGAAGGCAGATCTACGTAGGTTGATTTAAAACTCCAGTTCAGAAGGGACTTGAGAGGTTTAATTACTACCCCTCAAGGAAGATAGATAGAAGGAAATGGTATAGAATTTTCAGAGTTTGTAAGATATTTACTATTTTGCACTACTATGCCTTACCAACTAGTTCACTCAATTGTTAGCCCTCAAGACAAGGAAATAATTGGAAATACCAGGCAAATATTTAAATACCCCAACTGTGCATGATTTAAAAACTGGCTCTAAAGGGGAAAGAAAAATAGAAAATGTACTACATGAGCCCAAAACTCTTTCTCTTAAGAGTCCATTGGTCAATAATTCAAAGCTGTAAGCAAAAATGTAGTTCAGTAAATAGGAAGCTTCCAAAGTAGACTTCAGGTCACTCTTAAGCAATACTGTCACATAGATACAACAGTGGAAATCAAAGGATCCTGCCCTGTCATTTGTGATGGACTCAAATCAGAAATGGGGAAACAGTTAGAAAAAAACAAAAACAAACAAACAAACAAACAAAAAACTGGAGTGGCAAATCACCAATTTAGAAGATTTTCAACATCTGGCTGAATTTTTTTTTTTTTTTTTTTTTTGCAGTTTTTGAACCTGCCACCTCCAGCATATGGGGCCAGCACCCTACTCCTTTGGGTGAATATTTTCAAAAAGTCCTACAAAGTACACAAAATTTCTATTTTATTTTTTTTCAAATTTTTATTTTATTCAAAATTTTTATTTTCAAAAAGTCCTACAAAGTAAACAAAATAAAAATGAAAACAAACATCTAATTCTGCAGATAAAACAACTAGCCACCCAAATAAAAACAAGAACCAAGGATATTTTTTTTCAACAAGAATCAAGAACCTACAAATAAGAGCACTTGAGATATTGCAAACAAGATTGTCATTGGAAGAGTCATGTCACTAAGTGGTTGAAAAATAAAAAGACAGCTATTCAAATTGCTTGGGTGAGCAGCTCCAAGGGGAAATACTGGAATCAAATAAGTCCTGTCCTTTACTTAGATTCCTGGGGGGAATTGTTTACAAATATAAATGAAGAGCAATACTATACACTTTTCTGGCCCAAAGTGGCCCATGTAGGCTATCAGTTCCACTACCCTGGCAGATTGCATGCTGCCAGCACCAAAACTACTCAAATGGTGGGAGTTTCTAACAATCCTAAAGCTTTTTCAATGTTTCAGCTTAAAATTGTTACTTCAAGACTATTATCAGGAAAACACTCCTCTATCTTCTGGGACACACATTTGCACATTTCCATAGGTAAGGATAAACTTCACAAATGGAGCTGCCAGATAAAACAAACTAGAGAAGAATTATTTTTTAGAAGTTGCAGGAAATTCGCCTACACACAACGAATTTATAGCTGATATGGCTATTAATATACCTGCATTGTGTGTGATTTGAAGAACACTGGAGAATTTTAGCTGTGGTTCCAGAAACACTATGGGCAAAAGACTCTTCACACTTAGGCAAAAATAACTTACAGCAGAATCTGTAAGACTCCAGACTGACTTTTTTTAATCTGCCTACAACTCTTCTTTGTCCTCTTAAAGCCAAAACCAAGAAGATGCCAATTGTATTCCCCATCTGGGCATTCCAATTTACTTATTGAGTGGCTGAGAAAGATATTTTCTTGGCACAGTTATTTGTTAATTATACAAGATTTTGCCCCTTACTCATAATAGTCACTGCCTTTCTTATTTCTAATACTCTGAAAAAGTAGGGGGAAAAAAACTGAAACATTAAAACTGAAATTACCTGGGCGGTGCCTGTGGCTCAAAGGAGTAGGGCGCTGGTCCCATATGCTGGAAGTGGTGGGTTCAAACCCAACCCCAGCCAAAACTGCAAAACAAACAAACAAACAAACAAACCCAACACGAAATTACCTGACCAATCATATTTTGGATCCTGCCCTAAGCTCTCTTGACCTTATGCACTTTTCCCTTTATGATCTCAGAGTCTCTTCTCATGAGCCAGACACAAGCAATCAAGGATAATTCCACCCAGACTTGCCTCCAATCTTATACAAACATATATGGGTAAATATTATAAAGATCTGACCCAATATACTCGGTCTTTTCATTGACAAGCACACAGGCTATCTTTCCCCACCAATCCCCTAATCTGTATTTCATGACCTAAAAGCAGGTGATCTAGATAACTGAGGAAGATCAGCGTGCTTTCATGATCAGAAAAAGAGTGATGTACATTCATGACCACATACAAATCTTGCAGCAACCCTTTGAACTAGGTTTTACTATTACTTCCATTCCATAAAAGAGGAAACTCTTGGTTAATTTACTGGCCTAAACTCAGATGTCTAGTAAACTATTTGGATCCAGGTTGTCCAAGAAACTTAACCACGTAGAAAATGATGCATACAAAGATTTTGACAGATTAATTAACTTAATCATCAATACCAGTTAGCTCTTCAGAAATGAAGTTCAGTTATACTTGGTGTTATGTTGCATAGAACCAATTTTATTCACCAAAATTATTCCATTACGTCTCAGGTACTTCTTTCTTCCCTACTCATAGATTTTGTCACATGGAAACCCTGGAAATTATTATTATGCAACGAATGGGCATAAATCTTAGAGCTAATGATGAGAGAACATGAAATCCAGCTGTCCTACAAAGCCCTGACCAAAAACAAAGTCAGCTTCAGAGAGTGGAGCGGGTTTAGTAAGAGAAGAATGATCAGGTCACAGCCCTGGGCAGTTCCGTTATTTTATTGTAGTAATTATTTTAAAAAACTGCCTGATTTCTTCAACACTTCTGGGTAACTATGATTGGGTATAATCTTCTCCTCCAGAACTTTATTCCAGATCTTTGAATATGTGAGGCTAACAGAAATGAAGCCGGCAAATGAATGCACAGAACCTCATCTCATAGCCACAGCGCTGCTCTGATTATGCATATGTGTGTCAGTTCCTCATTAGCATTTACTGAAAGGAAAAGAGCATAAAATACTAGAGGCATGTTAGCAATCGGTAAAGAAGTAGAAATAATGAGGGCCTCATTGCTTTTAAATTCCTTTAAAAATATTTTTAGAAGGCAATTTCTGTTGATCTCTATTTTCACTGGTAAATGTTAAATAGCTCTCCTGGATTTGTTTTTGTTTTGCAATAGACATGACATGCATTTTCCTGAAGCCTAGGAAATTAGATGCAGGCCCTACATGCTTTTCTCTTCCTGAAACTTACATTACAAGCACTTGATTGATTGGTCTTTTAAAAGACCAGAACACCCACAGATCTGCCAACTGACTTTTATTTATTATCAATTTTCTCTGGTGTGGACTGAAGTAACTCGATCAGTTATTCTTCACCATTACCATATTCACTATGATCTACCTATATTCTTTTTCATTATGTGAAGTAATAATGTTCCTTTCAAATCCCTTTCTGCCCAGTGCTTCTTCTCATTTTATTTCCCATCTTTGCCTTTCATTTCCTATGCTAAATTTTTACTTACCTGATGATTGCTTTCAAACTCTTTTATATTAACCTTAGATTTTGAACTTGGTCATAAATGTTTTATAGACCCATTTTCATTACCAAAAAAAAAAAATAATAATAATAATAATAAAAAGCATTATCGGGCTCCAAAATCCATTCGATTATAGAACCTATCTGATTTCAAAGTGGATGTGCAGAACAAAGGATATATTTCAAATGTACAGTACATCACACCAAATATCTGAATTTTCTGAGATCAATTTTCTCATTATTCAATAGGCCCTGACAACTGAGTCAATTTTAATTGAATTCATCAAAGAAATATTCCTGAATTACAAATGCAATACGCATCCTTTGCAAGAGAGACCTTGTACTTCATCGTGAATTTATGCAATCCATGAATAAGCAAAATCATGTTCATTTAAAAGGCTTATTAATCCTGAATGAATTATTTAGATTCTCCTACTAGCGGTTTTGTAATCTAAGGTGTCACACTGATTTCATAAATGAAAGAGCAAATGAAAGGGCTGATAGAGCTGTGACAAAAATTTTAAAACTATAGGCACTAAGGAAAATGTATACTTTTAAAGTCTTTTTAGAAAAACGAACAAACATTTTTCTGGACATCTCTACATTGTGATCCCAACATCTCCCCTACCCAGATAATAGGTGTAATTTCTGTTCATTATAAAGTTAATTATTATGTTGTAATATATTTTTTCCTTCTATTTAGATCCCAAAATTGCCTTTGATAGTCCCTCTATTTAAAAATGATTAGATGGAACTTTCAATATTCTGATGAATCAAAGAGTTCAGAATACAATCGTTGTGTGAGAAATACATTTTTGCTGAAAATCACAGGAAAACTTATCACAGTGGTTAAAAACATATTTTGATATGAAGGTTGATTGATGGTCCAGATGTGACAGACAAGTTGGGTGATGGCAGTAAAGGATACAGGCTCTTCTGTCCTTCCATCTTTATCCCATAGGCCTTCAACTTCATGCTATTTATCTCGTGATCATAAGATAGCTGCTGTCCCACTAGGTCTCACATCTGTAGTCCCAGCAAAAAGGTATAGGGTATTCTTCCACCACCACCCCCTTGATGTGATTTTTGCCTTTATTTCAGGAAAGAAAAGCTTCCTAAGAACTTTGACCTCATTAGCAATAAGTGATAATCACTTGACCAACTCAAAACCACCAAAGCCAGGAAATAGAGTATTTTGGTTTTCTTGTCTATATACTAGAGGAAGATCAAGGTGGATAGGTCTGTGAATGATCTCGGAGTAATCTATCTGCGATACTTCTAGTTTGTTCCTATTGCAGGATCTAAAAGGAAACCATAAAAGATTACTAATCTCCTTATCTTTCTTATTAAGACAATAGTACTTGAGCATAAAATATATGAGTTAAGACTGTTGGAGTATGGCAAGTGATAAAGCTAGATAAGTTCGAATTGTATTTTGAAAACTGATGAAAACATGCTAAGGAGATTAAACTTAATCTTAATGGACCACTATTGTCCATTGGGCTACGCATTAGAATCACTTAAGGGGGATTTTCAAAAATGTTAATGGCCTGTTAAAACTGAATTTCTTAGGTAAGCCTTAAACATCTATATTTAAAATTTTCTCCAAGTGATTCTAAAGTGCACCGAGGGCTGAAAAGAGCCTCTGAAATTTACTGGGGAGAACTAGAGGTTTTACAGCAAACTATTCATAGATTCATTCAAACCATAAATGTGGAGCAAAATTGCCTTGTCAATGTAAATGTCCTTTATAGAAGACTCATATAAATATGTCCTTAATGGATGGAGCTTAAATATGGATGGACACTTAGAACTTGAACATCTCTTTAGAAATTATTCACAAAAATGTAAAAGTATATCATCATTTCTAGTTTTAAAGCCATTAATAGTGAAGGGTTTATAAATCCAAATTACGGTAATGTTGATTTTGAATTGTTTACATTAAAGGATTTCTACATAAAGACTAGTATACTTTAAAATACTTGAGGTGTTTTGATTTGTGCAGTCAAGTCCTGGAGTCATAAAATTACAAAGTTGAACTATCTATTCAAGTTTACTGTCCAGATATCTTAAGGTTGGCCAGCGGAGGCTAACTTCTGTGACTAACAACCTTAAGTCTTAGGCACTTAAGAAATAAAGATTTATTTCTCTAAAATAAGGGGAATGGGTGAACATGGAGAAGACAGGGAGATGTCTTAGGAATTAGGCCTGAAGTTGGCTCCTCTCCACTGGCCAGAACCCTGTCAAATGGTCTCCCTTAACCACAAAGGACACTGGGAAATACACTCCTTTTCTATGCCCAGGAAGAAATGAAAACAGAATGGAGTAAACACATGGTATGTGTCTGCCTCAACTACTTAAAACCTTTTGAGGTTGACCTTTTGAATAATCTGGAAAAACAATGGAACTTCTCCCTAGAAAAGTGTACATAATTATAGCCTTTTACATATAATTTCAGAACATGTGTAGGTCCAGCTTAAAAAACTTACTCTCCAGCTCTGAAAATTGACTATATAGATTTGTCATGAGTGGAAAAAAAAAAAAATCCCTGTTACTGGACAATGTTAATGACTATAGAATTATTTATGCCTTAATCCATCTTCCATATCTTACAAACTTTGGTCCTTCCTTCTTGAGAGAGACACCAAGTAATCATTCTTCTACTCATTGAGGCTTCAGATATTTGTGGAACTTTTTTGAGTTAACTAAGTCAGAGGTTAAAAACCACTGAGAACCAGATTGGGACAGTACACAGGTGTTATTTAGACTGAACTAAATTTTTTTTTTTTTTTTAATTTTGACCTTGAATGCCTTTACACTAGACATTTTCTACTCCAGTTTCCACCATACCTTAGCTTACACCCAATGAGTTCTTTCATTTGGGTTTCTGCCTGGCCCCCAAAGGCATTTGAGTTTGCAACCATCTGTTCTGAGTCGTGTCTTTTCTGGGTAAGTCAGAAATGATAAATTAAGTCCACTTGGCATGCCACCATTTATTTTCTGAGACTGGCTGTTGGGCAACTGACTTGTGAAAAATGTCTGAAGCCATTTCCAGGTTCATTGGGAAAGAATCCTGTGACTGAATGATCCTATCTGCATGAAGGCAGGGGAGAGGAAGGGCCATTGTTTGTAATTCCTGTGCTAATCATGTACTGTCCTCTCAAGCACCATTTCAATCATGGGAATTCTGTATGTGGTAGAAACAATAAATGGAATGAAATGGGATGTCTTCTATAGACCTGGAAAGTATTATGCAATTCAACCTAGATTGCCCTAGTTTGGTATCAAGGACATAATTTAATTTGTCTCAAACTTATAATGCCACTATATTCCTTAGTGATTTTTACATTAACAAAGATAACATCTGAGTTTCCTCCATGCCATTTTTTAAATATGATTTTACTTATCCTTATGAAGTAATTTACTTATCCCTTATGAAATCTCTCCTTGTTTGTTCAAGCCCAACATTTAGGCCATTAAAATCTCTTGGAACCCCATAATTTTGATCTACATCATTTGCTACCTTTCCTACTTTTGAACCATCTGTCAATGTAATTACCAAGCATTATCATTTAAGATGTTTCAGCTGCAAGAAATAGAAGGTGAAGTCAAACTTGTTTAAACAACAAAGGAAACTGACTACTGGCTTGTTAACAGAGTGCTGAGGTAGACCAGGCCTTGGCAATGGCCATTTCAGCCATGATGTGTTTCAAAGCAGCCAGGGGATTTCCACTCTTGGCTCAACAATAGTGCCAGCTCCATCCTAAAAATGATCCTCCATATAGTCACAAGGTGTCTGCCATGGCAACTAGAGCTACCCATTTCCACAGTCACCTATAAGAAAGGATACACCTTCTCTTCCAGTGACAACTTCACAATTCCTGAGAAAATATTCCATTGTATCCCTTGGGGCCACCTCTTCTTAAACCCTGATTTCAGGGAAGTACCTGGAACTGAATGGCTATAGCCTGGATTCCAAACCAATCATTGGCAAGGATTATGAGGTGGCTGTGATTGTTTTACCTAATAAAGTCCAACTCCTAGAGATAGAATCAGTGTCCAAATCACTTAGTCTTTCACAATGAAGTTGGTGTACAACGAATATCATCAGCAAGGCAAATCAGTTCCTTCTTTCTGGAATGTCCTTCCCCAAGTCACACACTCCCATACTCACCCTTCCAGTTTACCTGATTCAGTTTTAATTCTTTTAGCTCTTATTCAACATAGCATTTTCTCCTTATACTTTCCCTAAGCTGCTATTACTTCCTCTCTCAGTGGTGCCCCTACTGCTGTCATGGCATACATTGGATAGTACAGTCTGCATCCTCTCTCAGACACTCTCCTCTTGGGTTTCTCCCACCAATGTGCAAGTACCTTGAAGGCTGAACTGGGTCTTGATACCTGTACCATCCCCCCAATTCCTCGCCCAAGTACCTGATGCCTAGTAGGCCATCAATAAATATTGGTTGAATAAAAAAGTGCTAAAGAAGAAGAAAATATCTTCCAATTCTGTGATGAAACCTCTAGAATGTTTTTAAATTAACATTAATCAATCAATTACTTTTTAAAATTAAGTAATTAATTCAATTTAAAAAATAATAGCTTAACTATGGTTGTCCAAAGACATGGTGATTGCTACACCTAATTGTACTATCATTCAATCTAAATTTCTCTACATGGGTAGCCTGAAAACTTAAAACTAATCCTTCATGCCAGGGGCTATTATTTGTCCACATCTGAAACTTAGCAAATATCAGAAAATGCATTGCATTTCTGGGACTGGTTCTTAGAAAATTGACCCTGTTTTTTTAAGATTACTGATGTTCTTCTTCTCTCTGTGTTCCTGAATGTCTACAACTTATCTGTTTATTAGTAAAATAAATAGTAGAATCAAATGTGGTATCACAGAGCTAAGTCAAATATTCGTAGCCATTGGTATAATAGAAAGGCTAGACTTAAAAACAGATAAACCGTGCATGCTTGCAGTGGTTTGTCTTATTGCTAACTGAGTCTATATCATAGTTTTGACTTTTTATTAGCGTTACTTTCTAAAAATTGATCATCACCCCTGGCCCCTCAGATTGTTGACATTCCAGCCTGTCACTACATGGGGGAAACCCAAAAGTGTATGAGTAAATGTATGCTTTTCTTTTGTTATAAAACTCTTCCTGGGTATTTCTCAGCAAGACTAATTTCTTATAGTATAAACTGAAATTACATATTTCTGTAAGACAATGCATAGTGAAAGGAAAGAAAGCAAGAAAAGCAATGTTTTACACGAAGCCAATAAAAGCCAGACAGATTAGCTCTAAATCAACTTGCAGTGTGTCAGAGAAGTAAATTTAACTGCTCAGAGTCACAGAAGGAGAATCCATCTTTGTCTCTGTGGTTTAAGTAAGATTTTGACATGAAATTTAATAACGGGAAAGAATAAGTGTGATACTATACACAGTGGTTTATTTCATGAAAGGAAAGGATGAAAAAGTCACTAGATGTAAGTCATTGTTCTCAATTCATTGTTTCTAATTCATTACATCTATTCATAAAAAAAATCCTCACTCAGCCTCTACAACTTTGGCATTTGGAAATAAAAATGGAAGGAGAAAAGGTGTTCCCCAGAGCTTTTGAGTATCTGAGTGTTTGAGGCTATAAACACTAAAGAAATACATTAAAAAATACTGCACTATAAAGAGTAATACATTCTTATAGACTGAAATTAAAAATAGATTAATTCTAGATTTTCTGATGGCTAAATTTTGGGTAAGTATATCAAAACTAAATGTTTATCTTATATCCAGTATTTCTGTTTTACAAGTCTCATAAACATATGCCTACAGGTTTTGCCAACCATGTAATCCCACAGTGGAATTTCTATTTGTTTGTTTTTTAACCATTTCTGAACAATGGGAAAGATATTGAAAACAGAACACACCTTGGCCCATCTAAAATGCCCTATATTATTTTATAAGCATGCTTGATGACTGTGTAATTTGTGTACTTTTAGAGTTTTCATGGATGAAGATGTGTCCTACTGAAAATATATGGTCTTCAAAGGTAAACAGAAGGATTTTCTTGATCTCTGACTGTCTTAGTACCTATTGCAAATGCTCCATGTGTGGTGCTCCATGAACATAGCTTGAACAGTATCAGAGTAGATGGTTTCTGAATCATTAAGACCTGAGTTCAGCAATTTCCTTTTGTTTTCTTGCATCTCTCTGGAATTTGTGTGCAATTCCTAATGCCTAGTGCCTCAAAATGTGTGAGTTTATTTGGAAATAAGAATCTTTACAGAAGCAATCAAATTGAAGTGAGATCACTGGGGGATCGAGCCCAAGCCAGTATAGCTGGTGTCCTAATAAGAAGCAATTTAGACAAAAGGGGTTCAGACAAAGGGAACATGACATCAAGACATAGAAGATAGCTGAGCCAGAAGACAGGCATAGCATGAGTCCTACCCTGACATCCTCAGAAGGAACCAACTCTGCCAACACCTTAATCCTAGACTTCCAGCCATGGGAACTCTGAGACAATAACTCTCTGTTGTTTAAGGCAGTCAGTGTGACTCATTTTGTGATACTTTGGAACAACAGTGCTAATAGACTAACACAATAGGCCAATAAAATTGGTTCATTTCTCAAACGAATTTCATGATCCTCACCCTTTAATCACACACCTCTTCTTTGCACCCCAGCATTTTCTCTTTGTTGTGTTTGTGAATCTCCTCTAGGAAAGAACCCAGAGTCACCAACACCTGCTCCAGTCCATCTTGTATCTCGTGGTCAATAGAACTTCCCGTGATCATCATATTTTATGTCCAGGCCCTCCTGACTCTAACCAATGTAATGGCTCTAATTCAAGCAAGAAGAACAATAAATTGAATGCAAGTCAATGGCTTTAATGGCTAGAAATAAGCAAAAGCTTTGCAAAAGTTTACCATGATATAATTAATAACTTGCAGTAGCATGGTGCTGCATTCTTTTAAAATGAGCTTCATGGGCAGCGCCTGTGGCTCAGAGTAGTAGGAACCTGGCCCCATATACTGGAGCCTCAGCCAAAAAATTGTAAAATTAGTTTCATGTCTAAGAATTAAAACTAAGAATTGAAGAAGAGTCTAGAATCTCCTGGACTTGGCTAGCATTATTCTAGGATCCAAATAATAAACCATTCTCTCATCCATTTTCATGAATTCTAATTTCTTCCCTGTGCACTTCACAGTATAAGGATAAAAAATTGTAACCCTCTCCAGTGCCCTTCTTGGGTGGAAGTAAGAGATGAATTATAGCTTAAACATCCTGACCCTGCACTAAAATTCCATTCAGTCCACACCAAATGGACTGAGAATTTAGTAGTCCTGAATTTCAGAATCTTTAAGCTGTTCAGAACTGACAAAAATGTGCATGTAACTAGTACCTTGGCAAAAAAGCAATACCCTACTAGGAATTAACTACATTTGTTCCTATTATTTGTATTTGCCTCCTTCAAATAAATGCATTTTCATTTCCCCTCGGGTTTTACTTCTTTCAATATTTCTTGGCCAAAATCTGTTTGATTTCTGACACTCTGGCAGTCTTAGTTCAGGAGATGAATGCAACTAATTTTGTAGATAAAATTCTAATCTTTCCTGTCTTGATTGTCAATTTTTGAAAGGTAATCTAAGATGATGTCTTTATCCCATAATTTATTTTGTCTGGATTTGACTAAAGCCAGGTTTGAGCAGTTGATTACCTTCTCTCATCTAATCACCTGAAGGCAAAGACCAATGACACAGGCTCTAATTGAAGGAAAAAAACCCACTTCTAAAATCTTCCCCGACAAAACACGGGCTCTGAATTTGCCAGTTAAACAAAGTGTTTATGAAGTTGCTAATGAGTGAACTTGGCTTTCTTCCTCAAGAAAGGAAGGGCCTTATTCTGCCCTCCTCAGTCCAGTGGAAAACTCTGTTGTCATATTTATGAAGAACTGGGAGAGAGTTTCCTTCATAGAATTCCCTCAGCTCCAAAGAAAACTCCAGTCTACAAAGTAAACTTGATGTCAACCTAAGCAGGGACCAGACGCTGGTATCTGGCTCTGAGAAATAGATTTATTAAATTATATTTTTAGTTCAGAAACCATTGAAAGATGTTTCTACAATTTTAAGTCATCTAAATGGCTTTTATATCTTTCACTTCTTTAAAAAATTTCATGCACATATATGCACCCATACAGACACACAAACACACACACAGACTTGCAAAGCTCACTCACCCTTAAACCTTTTAATCTCTTCATCTTGAAAGATTGTTTACACAAATGAATTTGAATGTTTTCACTTGAATTCTGAGCTTTTATATTTAAGCCAATAATAAGCTTACCCATTTTGTGTGCTGCAAAATGGAAAAGCACCCCTAGCTTGTTCTGACACGTCACCCCATGCAGGGCCTAGGCGGTATCTCCTCAACTGTCTAGCTTTAACCTTTAATGTGCCACGCAGCCTCCTGAGACCTGCCTGCATGATGAATGGAACTCAGGCTCATCTGAAAACGAGTTTGTGTCGGCAAGAAGATTTAGTATCTCCTGTGCACCCTCAAGATAAAAAATCATCTGGACTTGTGGGAGCAATTTGTCTAAGAAGAGTAATTTTAGAAATTCTTGCAATGACTTTAGAGGGGCTGAATTCATAGCGGTTTTCCCCTTGATTTTAATTCTCACACCTGTTCTTCATGAACAGGCATCATTGGAAGCCGAGGTAATGAGGGTCCACGGATGTGCAGGATGCTCAGAACTGACTCGTGTCCTTCGTGTGGCTCTCTCTACAGATCTCACGTGAGCCAATGTGTGCTCTCAGAGCATTTGCTGGTTCTTCCCTTTTCAAAACTACTGTCCCTGTTATGAGACTCTCTCAGTGTGATAAGTCTAACTGATATATTACGAAAACAAAAATAGAAAATTGATAGCTGTGCTGTTTCCTCAGCGCACAGCTGGTGCAAGCATCTTGCTCGCCCATCTGTGTGTCAGTGTCTACACCCCGATTCCACCACTGTGGGCACTTCCTTTCTTCTCTGAAGTAAATCTCATTGCCCAAAACCTGTTTGTTTGTTCTGCTCAACAAATGGCATGTGTTCTTAGTATGAGCCGTTTCCCATTTCTCACAGGAACAGTTTCAAACATTGTTTCCCCCTTGGACTTAGACTCTTGATCAGAGCCTCCCTGCATAACTGGATGTTTACTCCAGGGAAGGCCAGGCAGCTGCAAAGTCTGTCCCTGGACTCCTTGGGCATTTCTCTCAATAGCCAAGCACTGTGACACTTAGTCCGTGCTGTCTGTCCTGCAGCTCTTGGAGACCTGGCCAGTTCTAGGGACAATGAGAACACAGCTCTAGTTTTGGACTCAAACAGCCCTGACTCTAAGGTTTGTTGGGCCTATGATCTGAGGGGGGGTGATGCCATCTCTCTGGGAGTCAGGTTTTCTTACCTACAACAGAGCAATGATGACACCTGTCATATATGGAACATAGGCAGGATGTTAATATAGGCTAAATATAGGCTTCTAGAGCAATAAGACCTTAAGATGTTAACTCAATGGCTCAGTGACATAGACGTCTATATCCTCCACACATAAGGGTCAGAGGGGAACATTCCAGATTGGCAGGTGGCTGTAGGCAACATAGTCACTCAGAAATCCTTCCTTTCACCATGTTGCTCTGCTATGCCCTTGAACTTTTGTTCTCATCTGCAGGGTCCAGGCTGGCTGGTTTTCTGTGGGTTCTGGCTAGCTGAAAAGGACACTGAACATCAAGGAGACCTGCATGCAGTCTACAACCAGACTTGACACCATACTTGTCATTTGTATGCACATTCTATTGGGATGAACTTAGTCACGTGACTACACTTAACTGCAAGGGAGTCTGGGAAATATAGCTTTGCCCAGGAATGTGGAGGACAGGTTAAGACAGGAAGAAATCTCTACCATGACAGAACCTATTTTAAAATCCTCAGGGTAAGTGAAATAACACATATTCATGCCTGACGCATAGCTAATGCTCAATATGTGTAAACACACGTTACTGGTAGTAGTAGGATTTGACAAACTCAAATGCTAGAGTGAAAACACACTACAGGCAGTCAGTTTTGCTAGTCCTAATGCTAAGACCCACATTAGACAGGATATTAGGCGTTTCTGCCCCATCAGGAAAGGAATGTGGAAGTAGTCTCCTCTTAATGTTCACTGGTCTGGAACCATGTGACCATGTGATGTACCAGTGTGCCTGGGCTCCTAATATGGTTCGGAATCTCAAGCAAATTCATTGCTAGGCTGTGACAGTTCCCACCCCACATAGTTCCTGCCAGTTTCTTTTCTTTGGGGTATAGATCTTGCTTTTTCTAACCCCGAACATCTAATTGGGCTCTCCTGCCTACTTGACCACTGATTATAGATTAAGGTGAAAACCAGCAGACTAGTTCCTGTGCTCTCCTGTCCTATCATAACTTACACAATGGTTTGTTCACATGGTTGTCAAAAATGTTCAAAACTGACAAAAACTGAATTACCAAGGACTAGGGGTCTTGGCCTGGATGAGCTCAAAAATCAGACTCTCCCCCAAGGCACAAACTGGCCACTCTTAGCAGGCCACATGCTCTGGACTCTAGCAAGGTCATGCACAAAGCAGCTTGAAAGGTTCTGGGTGGTTTCTCAAAGTAGGAAGCATAAATCCTAACTCCTCTCCTGAGGCAAAAACTGCAAAGACCTATACCTGTGCTCATTTTAGGATTATTTTAGGATTATTTTCTGCTCTCAGACCTCTGGCCAATTGTAACATACTTCCCCAAGACCCCCTGCCTGCAGGACAGGAAAAGCAGCATTTAAACACCTTAGATTGAAGACTCGGGGGCTTCCCACTTGGATTCTCCCCCTGTGCTGCTGGAGGTCCTGCTCCCCCTTTTCTGTTCTCCCTCTTTTGCTTATCATGCACCTCAATATTTCTCCCTGTCAATAATCTCTATCCTATCATTTATTCACATGGTCTGTGGTTTCATTCATTGAGCTCCAAGACCAAGGACTCAGCATAGAGAAATTCTGGCAACAACCGGAAGGGTCAATTGGCCAAAAACAAAGACAATTACTCATTGTGCTCAAATACATCTGTAGCCATTTTAATGCTCTAATTCAGTCCTAAAAAGCTGACATAAGATTCAAGAAAATTTCTAACATTTTGTGTGTCACTTTCTCTTACTCTCTCACCTTTATATGTGTGCATACTTCTGAAAGGTTTCTTAATCAATTTATTCATTACAGTCTGAACCATATGCAGGCACTATCTGGACACAGAAAAGAATTACACAAAGATTTACCAAAATCTACTGCTTGACAAGGGCAAGAGTTTATTCATACTTACAAAATTAAAGAGGAGGCTTAACCCCACTGTGGTGATGATGTTTCTTCCATGAGAAGACACAAATCATATTTCATATCTGTGTGCTTAGACATTTGTTTATTGCCTATTCCCCCAAAGAATATGATCTTTGTAAGGATAGGGACAAAAGTACTTGTTTATTTTCTTTGTCTTACTGCTGTATCCCCAGACCAATCTAAGACACATGGTAGGCACTCGATACACATTGAATGAATAACTAAATGAGTACAATGACGGGCACAAAGCACATTTCTGTTTCTTCTCCATAGCCTTTACATAGCCTTATTAGCTGAGTGGGAGAGGAGACTACGGGAATCCAGAACTCGAGTTCTGCCCTCCCTGCCTCTGGCCCAGTACCAACCCCAAAAGTCTCCAATTCTGAAATCTCCTTCCCCGAGCAAAGCCTCCACCTCTCCTTTCTCTCTCTCCCAACCCCCAACCTTCCTTTGGTTCTCCGGGTCCTTTGTGCTGCTACCATTCACCACCACCCTCGTCATTTCTTGACGCTCAGATATCGTTTCTAAGGTGCTTTTGCCAGCTACACTGGGTTGAAGAGTGTCCCTGAAACCTCACGTCCACCCAGCACCTCAGAAAGTGATCTTAGTTGGAAACAGGGTCTTTGCCGTTACAGATGAAGTACGATGAGGTCATGCTGAATTAGGGCGGGTCCTGAATCCAGTGATCTATATCCTTATTAGGAGAGAGAGATCCAGAGACACAAACATACCACAGAGGAGAATTCCCTGAGAATGTCCCAAGGAGGGAATGAAGTGACACTGCCACTAATCGAGGAATGCTGAAGATTGCTGGAAACCACCAAGAGCTAGGAAGAGGCAAGAAAGGCTCTTCCCTTAGTCTTCTCATCCCACTTTTGAACCTGTGAACTTCCACAGCACACTAAATTATGTTGGTGGGGAAAAAAGAGTAAAGACAAGAATATGCTTCCTTGGACTTTGAACTTTTTTAAAAAAGAATTTAATTAATGATCTTTAATAATTTTTGTGGCACACCTACCTAACACCCTTTCATGGCACCCCAGTTAAAAATCATTGCCTCAGAGTCTTTAGAGGGGGCCTGCTCCTGCTGACATCTGGATTTCAGAGTTCTGGCCTCCAAAATTATGAGAGAATAAATTCTATTGTTTGTGCCACCCCACTGATGTCACTTGTTAGGAAGCCTAGGACGCTAATACAGTAGCCCTGGTGACAATGTCCTCCAGCAGGTGTGACAAGCCATTCCCAGCCCCGAGTCTTGCATTTCTGCTGGTTCTCTTTAGCAGAAATACCTGCTGGGGAAAGCCACACACAGGCACTGCCCAGAGCACTCCCCCATTTTTTTTCCACTTACTCAGCAAAATACCCACCTCCCCCACTTCCCTTCCTTATATCTGGAATGCCTTTATGTCACTAGCACCATTTGGGAGCTACTTATTCTTAAGAAAACCTCCCTCATACCTCTAAAGGACCACCGGTTTTTCCTCTCTCTCTCCTTTTCCAGACTTCTTAAGATAATAAGTATATGTGTCAACTACCCCATCTCGCAAACCATCAAACACTTCTATAAATGCTCTGCACCATTTTTAATGTATTTCTGATCTTTAGTCCTTCTTTTCTTGCTAAAATCTGTCTCATACATCCAATCCTGGGACTCTCTTGTCCTGTTCCCTTCCCACTTCAACAACCACTTCTTTTTACATTTTTTTCCTCCCTTCAATAGCCCTTAGTCCAGGTACTCCCTCAAATTTGTTTTTTTTTTTTTTTTTTTTTTACCTTTTATCCTCTTACTATTTTCCTTAATGATCATATCTATTTTCACGAATTTCTCTGACCCCTCTCTTTACTCACCACATACTTTGAAAAGTCCTCGAAATATGTTTGAATCAGCGGTTCTCAACCTGTGGGTCATGACCCTTTTGGGAGTTGAATGATCCTTTCACAGGGGTCACCTAAGACCATCCTGCATATCATATATTTACATTATGATTGATAAAAGTAGCAAAATTATAGTTATGAGGTAGAAATGAAAATAATTTTATGGTTGGAAGTCACCACAACATGAGGAACTGTATTAAAGGGTCACAGCATTAGGAAGGTTGACAACCATTAGTTTGAATAAAGACATGAATGAAGCCTACATCTTGATCTTTCACACTTTTCTAAGTGTATTCAGAACTAGGTCGCATTATGTATGTCTAATGCTTAACATAGATCTGTGTTCTCAACATGCTACATGAATGAGAATGAATGAATAGCTATTTTTAGATAGGTGTCCCATCTGCAGAGAAAAGTTCAATATATCCAAATTTCCCTACTTCTACCCACAAGCTAGCTCTTCCTTTGAATTTTTTTACCCTAGCTAGAAGTGTTACACCAATACTTAGGGTTTGCAACTTAGGGATTATTTTAGTTTCCTCTCATTCTCTCATGTTTTAACCATTTGCATAATCTTTTGAATCTCATATCTCAAAATAATTTTTTTTTTTTTCTTTGAGACAGATTCTCACTATGTCACCCTCGGTAGAGTGCCGTCACAGCTACCTCAAACTCTTGGGCTTAAGCAATTCTCTTGCCTCAGCCTCCCCAATAGCTGGAACTACAGGTGCCTGCCACAATGCCTGGATGTTTTGGGTTGTAGTTGTCATTGTTGTTTGGCAGGTGTAGGCTGGATTCTAACCCACCAGCTCCAGTGCATGTGGCTGGCACTCTAGCCACTGAGCTACAGACGCTAAGCCTCAAAACAATTTTAAATCCTTTTTTTCCACAATCCCAATTCCTACCCTCTTATTCAGCATTCATTTTGATGGTGTTTTACACATTCATTTCTTTCTGTCTTAAAGTTCATGATTATAATCCAATGTGTTTGTTCCTTTTGTTGTTGCTGCTTGTAACAAAATACCTAATGCAGCTTATTTATAAAGAAAACAAAGTTTTTTATTACAGTTACGGAGGCTGAGAAGTCCAAGGTCAAGCAGCTGCATTTGGTGGGAGGCTTCTTGACGTGGGGTGCAGAGCACCACCTGGGGCACTGAGCATGTTAACACATTTGCTCAGGCCTCTTCCTTTTCTTATCAAGCCACCAGGTCTCCTGTCATGATAGGCCATTAATCCATGGATAGAGTAATCCATTCATTGGAACAGAGCCTTCATGACCAATTCTATATTTAAGGCCCCTCCTCTCAATTCTGCCCCACTGGGGATTAAATTTTACATGAGTTTTGAAGGGGAGATTCAAACCATATGACTTATATCTTCATATATTATCCCTTTTTATCTAGCCCCTCAGGTAGAATGTATACCTTGGTTGTTAAGAATATCAGTCCTAGTGTAAGCTGGACTACTATTGAACTCTACCGCTGCCATTGACTAGCTGTGTGATGTTGGGCAAGTAACATCTCTGAGCTTCAGCTCTCTGTTATAAAATATTAGAAATGGTATCTGTTTCAGAGGTACAGGGCACAGTGCCTGACATACAGAGAGTGGTGAGTAAATACTAGAGATCACAAGGATGGTCGGGGGTGGCCCTGGTGGTCGCAGCAACAGCAGCCAGAGGTCCAGTCTCCACCCATCCTTGCTCATGTAGTAATATTTCAGAAGCTCCTAATAAAAACATTCATAGACAGCCTCACAGGTCCTATAAGAAAGAACACAGGGTGGTGCCTGTGGCTCAACAGAGTAGGGCTCCAGCCCCATATGCCGGAGGTGGTGGGTTCAAACCCAGCTCCAGTCAAAAAAAACTGCAAAAAATAAAAAATAAAAAATAAAACATTCATCAGAAAGAACACAAATGTCAGGAATTGATCAGCCAGGAGGATGCTAAAACCAACATTTTTACAGGATTTCAAAGAGAAATTTTGCATTAAAAGGTCAGCCCAGGGCCTAGCACAGATTAAATACTCAAGAAATTAAATAATCTTTGGAAATATTTTAGAGCAGTAGTTCTCAACCTGTGGGTGGTGACCCACAGGAACTGTATTAAAGGCTCGTGGCATTAGGAAGGTTGAGAATCACTGTTTTAGAGGCATATGAATCATACTTCTAAAATGAGAACAGATACTTACGGTAACCATCTGAGAAGATTGTGGCAGACATGAAAACATTGTTTTTTCTATTAGCTCAACAAAATAGCTAAACAAAAAGTTTCTGCATTTCTGTGAACAGTATTTTCTACTTATAAAAGCCAAAGTTTTCATTGTTTGTTTCCATTTTTATGCCAAATTGAAATAGATGCGTAATATTAACAAAAAAAGAAAAGATTGCTTTTCCTTACCCCTTGAATTTAGTTGTGTCCTCTTAAGTTGCCTCTATCAAGAAATTCTGAGGCATGGTGACTTTTCAAATTAAAATAGAAACATTTACTGGTCAATGCTCAGTTCTCCAAACTTCCCCTGACAAGAAGAACCTCTCTGTTCACCTTCCATAGACATTTAGTGTAAGCAAGAAACAATCTTCTGTTTTTCTGAACTACTGCGATGTCTGAGCTGCTTGTTACTGCAGCCTAATTCCACCTCCCCTGACTCTTAGGAGTTATTAATAAGCAGGGTTGGGAAGGAATTCTGTGGTCCCAGAGAACTATCCAAACATCTTTCCCACCCTGACTTATTCTCTCAATAAAGTGGGCTACAAGGTTTTGTGGGGGGTTTTTTTAAGATGAATTAATTAATAAGATTCTCAGGGTGTTCTTTTAATGTGAAATGGCATTGACACAAGAACTAGAACTTGCTGACAAATACTGCAGGAAGCTCATCTCTGCTCTTCAGTTTCCTTCCCTCCCTGGCCCACTCCGACCCTGAGTCCCAGGACAGAGCTTCTTGTCAGCTTATATCTCTAGCCCCCCCTTGATGCTCAGCCATTCTGCCACATGTCCTCAGTTACACTAGTTGAACATTATCCCAATTGTTCAGTTTTCTTGTTTCACATGCACACACTCTCATGGTTCTCTCTGCCTGGAATGCCTTTAAAAAAAATTATCATTCCTTTACCGGCATGCCTAAATCTAACCCAGCCTTCAGGTCCAACCTAAATCCCATCTCGTTCTAAAAGATGTCCTGTCTTTCCCAGTAGGCAATTAAAACTCCTTTGTGATGCCCTTATGGCATTTTACGTGTACTTGCCTTGATTTACTTGCTATTTTTATATTTCACATTGTTGTTATCAATTTATACATTTTATATCCCTTAACATTTTGGAGCTGTTTGAAGCCTTGATTCATGACTTACATATCTTATCCTAGACAATTTAACAGATTGCTTTGGCCTTAGGAAGTCCTTGTAGGTAGTTGTAATGAATGATGATGAATGGATAGAGGGTTGATGCTCAACTGTATGACAACACGCTGCAATCTACAACATAGGAAATAAACTGTGCTAAGATTTGTTTTTAAATATGTTGCAATCTGTAAAAAATGTAACCACTCATCACTCCTCGTTCCAAATTCTGCTTCAGGAAATTGATCCAGAAATGGGTATTTAAGTGATCATCCTTATTAAAAGTAAAATTGGACTAAGAAAGGTAATGTGGGTCCAAGGTAATGTTGGTCCAAGGTCAAATGGGGCTTCCAGTCTCTGGAAACGATAATGTCCGGCCAGTCATAGGCATAGCAGCTGAAGGCACGCAGCCCTCCCTGGCAGAGCAGATGAGGAGGGCGTGGTCTCGAGGAGGTGAGTTCACATACCCAGAGTGAAAAAAGCTAGCTCACTTGCTGCTGGTAGGAGAGAGAGAACTAGGCTCCAGCAAGACAGGAACAATGACCTTCATTCAGACTCACCAATGAAATAAGAAAGGAATCAGGATTAGAAGGAAGTATTTCCTGTTTGGGAGGATCCAGTAGAAACACAGACAGACAAAGAGCAGGATTCTCTAACAAAAGACCCTCTTGGAAACTCAGGTCATAAGAACTAAACTAAATCACTTCCTGGGGTTTTATGTCAGATTTATAAGAAATTTTACAAATGCTAAGAGCAAAGGCTTTACAATATGCGTGGAGAATCTTTGCACTTGCATTCTCCAAAATCATGTTTTAAAACTTTGCCTGCCTTGTACTATTTAGTCACTCTCATACTCAAATGTAATTTTGGCATTCTAATTAAAGAATCGTATTGCTGGAGCTCAGAAAGTGACACCCCAAAATGAAGACCTCGGAAGCAGGCTGAGCAACGTAAGTTGTTCTCTGACCTTCTGGCTCCCTCCTGTCTCCGACCCTTCACACTCCCCTGTGGATCGTCACAGAAACTAGAATCTCTCCTCCATGAGGTAGTCATAGAAACCAGAACCCCTTTTTACTAAAGTCAGCCATAAAATCTGAAATATTACTTTAACTTTTCTCTTAACTTTCTGTATAAAAATGGGTCATTAAGAAATTATTTGACCTCCCCTGTTTAATTCAGGTCATTAAGACCCTCATTTCAGAGAGGGTCCTGCCCAACAACTGGAAGACACAAATGCTGCTGAGAAAGGCCAGAAGAATCCAGGCAGACAGGCCCCACTACTGTCTATTAACTCATACCCTTTTTCTCCAATCATATTTCTACATGGCTATCTATACTTTGCTGAACCTAAGCACAAAAACAGTCCATTTTGGCCAGGTACAGTGGTTCACACCTATAATCCCAGCACTTTGGGAGGCGGAGACATTTGGATCGCTTGAAGCCAGGGGTTCGAGACCAGTCTGCACAACAGAGCAAGACTCCATCTCTACAAAAAAAAAAAATTAAAAAATTAAAAATTAGCCAAGTGTGATGGGGCATGCCTATAGTTCCAGCTACCCAGGAATCTGAGGCAGAAGGATCACATGAGTCCAGAAGTTTAAGGTTACAGTGTGCTGTGATCACCTCACTGCACTCCAATGTTAGTAATAGACTTTGGTGTCCTCCTCTCTAGGACAGTTTCCTCTATAACTTCAGGTTGTCGTTCTGAAAGCTCCAATGTCACATAAAACTATGATCGAAAAAATTGTATGCCTTTTCTCCTATTCACCTGCCTTTTGTCAGTGATATTCAGTGAAACTTCCGAGGGTAAAGAGAAAGTTTCCCTTGCCTCTGATGATATTAAACGAACAACGTTGTATGGAAAACAACAGCCTTAAAAAGGTGCTACTGTTTACTGACTGTCTAGCTGGATAGAGACCCTGGTGCTGTATGTACACAAAAGAGGTCATATGCTCACACGCGAAATTTTATAACATTTTACTTTTGACACTGCAATCTTCCCACCTGACCCAGAAATCCAAACATCTAATTTTTAAAGGAAGAATGCCAACTCTGTGAAGGTTGAGCAATTCAGCAAGTAAATGACTTCTCTGGTGGGAAAAAATTATAGTAGATTGCAATGTAATATACTCCACTGAAACTTAGAAGCTGGAGTGTGTTATCGCATCTATTGTTTAAACTGTGTCTCCTGTGTGGGTTTGTAATGCAATATGGCATGTTAGAGCATTTACAAAGAGTTTTCAAATCACTAAAAGGTTACTGTCAATAGATTGATGGGGAAAGAATGAGAAAGTATTCCTTCCCCCTCCTCAATTGTCAGCCCTCCCCAAGTCAAAAGACCCAGAATAAGCCGTGGAGTGCCTCCATCAAAAGCTGTTGGAAGCCCGAGAAAAACAGGTAAGGTAGAATTAAGAAAAATGCATGCATCCTACTGGCCCTGAGTATAGAAGAGAAATGTGGAGAATGTATGAATTATTAGCACAGTAGAAAAATCTTTTATTTAAGAACCACATCTTCACAGCTCTGTCTGAAAGGTTTCACTCAAAGTGCAAAAAAAAAAAATAAGTGTACAGATTCAAAACTCAAGGCACTGAAGAATTCATCATGCTGTGTGTAGGAGAATCAGAAAATCATCAGAAAAACAAAAGGACACAATGGGAGTCCCAGCTTGCAAACCATTAAGCCCCTGGGCTGGCATCATACTTCATCCTCAGGTACAAAAAGGGAATTTCAAGGGAATTTCCCCAGCTCTGTCTGGGCAGTGGCTCTTTCTGATCAGGGTTTGATTTGGATTTGCGTTTTCCTTAAGTAACAAATGAAATATATTTATATTTTAGGTCTAGAAAGCATAGCCGTACCAGTTGCTCAAGACGGAGCATTGCTTCTCTCTGGTCTGTGTTAAAGGATGTGCCCTGCGTTTACTCACTTCTTTGCAGTAGCAGAACCCACTACCTATCGAGAGGGACAAGGTTTTACTGAAGGTCACACTGTTAGCAACGGTAGAGCTTGAGTCTGATTGTAAAGACACACTTCAAATGAAAGTTTCTGGACCTGTGCACTGTTGTGGTTTCAGGCTGGATAATCCTTTGTTCTGAGCAACGCTACGCTGCTGGGTATTTAGTACCATCCTTGTCTTCTGTACACTGGGTGCCAGAAACACCCCCTCACTGACTTGTGTGACAACCAAAAATGTCTCCAGACACTGCCAAATGATCCCTGGGGACAAAATTGCCTTCATTTGAGAACGTCTGCTCTAAACTAGTTTTATTCAAATATGTAAACTGTGCCCTAGACACCCAACTGCCAGCACAAGGGGCCTGTGCCAGAGTGCAAATCATCTGGGTCACTAAGCAAACTGTTTACTTCAAGTGACTTTTTTTCCCCTCAATAGCAAGAGTTTTTAGTGAGGGAAGCAAGGTGTGGATTTTCATTCTGGGGCAAGCTCTGTATGTCATCACAGACGAACACTATGGGTAGGGATGCTTAAATTACTATGGTATCTATTGCCACCCTGAAATGGTGACATTCAGTGAGGATTTGATAAATCACTACTTTTAAAGTTGGTTTTCCCTTTAATCCCGCATTATATAGTCTTTATTCTGGCAAAACACCTCTAATCAGTGACAGATAATTATTGTACAGCTGAATTTAACAAATGAATTATTGTACAGCTGAACTTAATAAATACTATTTAATTTAATAAGTGGTTTGAATGTGAGGTTGTATTTCTCTTTGGACTCCAAGTTCTAAGATGATACTCCTGATTGGAAAAACTCAGAGTCCCTCCAGGCAGCCTGTGCACAGTACACTGTTACAAGGTCTACCAACTCAGTTCCAAGCAGTCACTGTAATCTACAGGTTACTGGGGACTCTATGGTCCCCACCTTTCCCCAACTCTGTACCCCCCCACCAGTAGTCTATGGTCTTGGCCTCTATTAACCATCTCACGTACAAATACAAATATCAACACCTACTGAGAGTAATAACAGCAGCATTTTTTAGTAATAATTGAGTGCTTCATTATGTACAAGGCATTAATTAAGCTCTACATAGCATTAGCTCAGATGACTTTCTAAATAACCCTATGAACTATGAATTGTTGTAATCTTCATTATACAGATAAAGCAACTGAGATCGGAGGAGCTCAATACTGTGACAGAGGTTGAGGTTTTTAGACTGGAATTGACCCCAGACAAAAATCCCAAATATGCTTACATTTTATTCTTTAGCTTTTTATTACATAGATTTTCAAACACATTCAAAAGTAGTAGAATATAATAAACATAAGGAATGAGTCAGCCAGTTACAATTACCAACTCAAAGACAACCTTGCTTCACCCGCCCCTGAATCTACTTCCTCCTCCCTCTATTCAGGTGAGGCAAATCCCACAGAGCACCATCCACAAGATATTCCAGTATGTATATCTACAAGATAAGGACTGTTTTTTAAAAGACATAAATTCTAAGCCAATATCAGACCTAAAAATATTGTCAATGATATTGTAATAGTATTGAAAATCATCAATTGGATCAGACATTTTATGAACATTCTATTTTATGGTTGGTTTCTTTGCATCAGAATCAAAATAAAATCAACTCATTGCAATCAGCTGATCTATTTCAGTCTCCTTTCATCTCTTTTTATTTGCAATTTATTTGTCAAGAAAAACAAATGGATTGTCACTACTACAAAGCAAGCATCTGTCACTTTATTTTTTAATCCTTTAAAAAATGTTAATTACTTAATTAAAATGTTAAACCCTTCTTAGCTGGAGTGTACAAAAACAGGGTGATAACAGGCAAACCTCTTCAGTAGAATACTCCACAGTCTGGATTTTGCTGGTTGCAACCTCTTGGTGTCTTTAGCATGTTTCTCTCTTCGTGGTATTTTTTATAAATTGTGATTGGATCTAAAGGCCTGATGAGATTCAGGATCAGTTATTTTAGCAATGTACCTCATAGATAATACCTTCTTCCACCTGGAAAGACATGATGCTTAGGGTTCCCAAATTTTATTTTTAACATTCACCTTTGTCGGGCGCCGTGGCTCACGCCTATAATCCCAACACTGTGGGAGGTTGAGGAGAGAGAATTGCTTGAGCTCAGGAGTTTGATACTTGCCTGAGCGAGAATGAGACCCCAACTCCTAAAAAAATGAAAAACCCAGCTGGGCACCGTGGCGAGCGCCTATAATCCAAGCGGCTTCTGGAGGCTGAGGCAGCAGGATGCCCACAGTCCGAGTCTGAGGTTGCAGTGAGCTACGACACCATTGCACTCTGCTCGGGGAATAGGGTGGAATTCTGTCTCACAAAAGAAAAAAAAAAAGGCAAAGAAATAAAAATTTTAAAAAGCATAGAAATAAAAATAAAAAATAAGCAAGGAAATAAAAATAAAAATTCACCTTCTATGTAGATACTTGACGTCAAAGAATTATAAGTCTCCTATAGGAACAAAAGTAAATACATACGAAAATACAACAATACCAAATAATTGTTTTTCTTACTCATTCCTGCAGTATTCGTTGAGTGACTATACAAGTTAAGCAAGTGGAGTACAGAGATGAAATAGCCAAAGGCTCATTCCTCAAGAAGCTGGGTCTTGTGATAAGGGCTTTGCTGGCTTCATATACAACAACCTCCTCTTCAGGAGCCAGGCAAGTTGCAGACAACTAGAAGGAAATACTAAGAATGATACACATTTTTAGAAAATAGAGTTCAGATCCTTTTGCTATGTTCCAATCCTGCTTCATAGATTTGTGTTGTGAGTTGGACTCAAGGATGAGAAAAATCTAGACAGTGTGGTCAACTGTTTAGGTTTCAGTGCAAAGGGATACTGTGATGTGAAGTTCAGGGGTAGGGAGTGTAAGGTGTGGAAGGCCAGGGAGATGAGCAGTTAGAAAAAGAATTCAAATGCAGGGTCACACACAAAGCAAAAGCATTTATTAAAGACAGAGTACAGGAACTGCAGTACATTCTCAAAGGTAGCAGAGAGTGGACTGATTCAAGGAGGAACAGTATCACCCCAGGGTTAGCATCTGTCCTTTTATGCTAATCTCTCATCACATGCTAAACAGGGGGTGAGACATTCATGGACTTTCTAAAGGAGTAGAGAATTCCTAGAAGCAGCAACTTTCCCTTTCATTGACCTTGTAGGGTAACTTGGAGTTTCTGTGGTGTTTGTAAACTGTCGTGGTGCTGGTGGGTGTGATTTTTACTATGTTAAGGAAAGTAGTTCATTTAGGAACACTGTCACCCCAATTAAAGGAATTCCCTCTTTACCTTACATAAAGATGCTACAGTGAAAGTCAAATAACTAAGGGTTTCTAGTGGTTACATTCATCTTAGCTAAGACAGTTCACATTCTTATCCTGTTGGCCTTCTTCTTCTGTCTTCTGCCCTAATTGCCTGCAGGGCATCTAACTCCTGTAGAGATTTTATTCCTTTATTTGTGCTAAAGAACAAAGGTCCATCTTCCGGGGTTTCTTCAAAGCTGAGGTGGGATTGTAGACCCTGCCTGTTCATAAAAATGGATAAAAATCTCTACAAACCTGATCTAAGGGGCTTAGAGGTAGCCTTGGTCATTTCCTTCTTAGTAGATAGCATAAGACAGTCTTATGCTAACATTATCTTAACTTGGAATTGTTGTGATCTAAGACATACAAACTTTACAAATTGAATAAGCAAGGACCAAAAATTAACAGTAATAAAATTGTCACTAAAGGCCCTACCAGGGGCAGAAACCAGGTAATTGATGGGAAAAACCCTTTTATTGAGTCCCAGATAGCTTTCACCAAGGTGGCTCCCTGATCACCCTGACCAAAACTATGGCCATTTAGCCTGTTTATATACACATGTTACATCTTTTTCTATTTGTCCACTGGCCTTGGCATAATGAACACAGTAAGTTTTCTTGATTACTGTACAAACCCAACCTTGTTCAGCCACTAAAAAAGGCAAAGCCTATTTAGTTATCTATTATTGTATTGGCTAAAGAATCTAAAGAAGTTTTTTTTTTTTTTGGAGACATAGTCTATGTCACCTTTGGTAGAGTGCTGTGGTGTCACAGCTCACAGCAACCTCAAACTCTTGGGCTTAAGCGATTCTCTTGCCTCAGCCTCCCAAGTAGCTGGGACTATGGGCACCCACCACAACGCCTGGGAATTATTTTGTTGTTGTTGCAATTGTCATTGTTGTTTAGCTGGCCCGGGCTAAGCTTGAACCTGCCAGCCTCGGTGCATGTGGCTGACACCGTAACCACTGCGCTACAGGTGCCGAGCCTAGAAGTCTTAAACTTAGTTAAAGCACCTCTTCCAGTCTTGGACTCAACTTTTAGCTGGGTAGATGAGTTTCCTATGGTGACCTTATGATAAATAAAACCTCTCTAAGGGATGGTCATTCTAATAGTAGCTGTTCTTCCAGCCTGGATAAAACTGATGGCCCTTTCCAATGAGTGGGGTGAGGTTTTTATATTGTATGTATGCTTGTTCATAGTGAAACAGATCACGCAGGCACAGAACCATCATTATATGCTGTCATGCAACCCATGTTATGTTAATGTTATTACAATTTTCATTAGGTGGGGATTTTAGTATTACAATTTGCTTAAGGGCACTATAGGACAATCAAAGCAGTTTTAAAGCAGTCAGGGCTGGCTTGAGCCAGCTGTTTCAAGGCAAGAAAGTGCTGAGGCTTTTTCCCCGCCCAGTAGTTGTCTTGGTACCTGCCTCGCCTATTCTGCAGCACTTTTGCTAAGCACGCCTCATTTCTACTGTGTGGGGGAAACTTGCGTTTTCCCCTCAACCCACCCCTTTCTTCAGCTCCTACATCCAATTTTTCTTCCTATAGTTTTGCAACATTTCCTGTGTGGCAAACGAGAGGACGTTACATCTGCGATCCTTACACTGACTTATATTTTATGGCAATAACTTATGTATAAAACTCACATTTGCAATACAGCAACAACAAGCGTTAAACACAATCATTATGCCAATTAATAAGACATAGCTCCAGGGTGCAGTGCACTCTCCAGCGTGGTGGAGAGCGGACTGATCCAACGAGGGGCAGTGCCACTCCAGCGTTAGGGTCTGTCCTTCTATGCTAATCTCCTCATACTATGCTAAGCTGGCGGTAGAATACGCATGGATTTTCTGGGAAAGAGGTGGAGAATTCCTAAAACCTGGGAACCCTCCTCTTTATTGACCTTATAGCGTCACTTGCAGGAGTTCCCGTGGTGTTTGTAAACTGTCATGGAGCTCGTGCCTGTGATTTTTACTATGTTAATGAGGATAATTCATTTAGGGACACTGTCACCTCAACTGTGCACATGCCTCAATTAAGGGATCCCCCCCCCCATTACCTTAGATAAAGATGTTATGGCAAGGCCGGCACAGTGGCTCATGCCTGCCATCCTAGCACTCTAGGAGACTGAGGCAGGTGGAGTGCTTGAGCTCATGAGTTCGAGAACAGCCTGAGCTAAAAAATGAGACCTCCTTCTTTACTAAAAATAGAAAAAACTGAAGTAAGAGAATCACTTGAACCCAAGAGTTGGAGGTTGCTGTGAGCTGTGATAATGCCAAGGCACTCTATCCAGGGCAACAGCTTGATACTCTGTCTCCCCCAGCCCCCAAAAAAGATTTATGGCTAAATTAAAATAAGTAGCATCCTTTTCGGTTACATTTCTCTTAGCTAAGCAGATTCACATTCTTGTGACTTTCTTATCCTTAGGCCTTCTCTTATCCTGCCCTGTCTGCAAGGTATCTGATTGCTACCTCACTATCTGAGTTCATATGAGAACAAATCCCCCTGAAAGAGCAAAGACCAAGTGGTGACCCAGTCTCTCACTAAACATCTCTCACGTTGGGGCTTGGTCAGCACTAGCACATCCCGGGAGGAACTACCACATTCCTTCTTATATTCATCCCTGCCCCAAATAATTTACATGACCTTTTTTTTAAGAGACATTAAAAAAAAAATTTTATATATATATATACACACATTATATTATATTATAAAAAACCGCAACCTTGGGCAAAAAATTAGTAAGCAAATATTATCATTTTGGTCAATACAGTTGTTCTGACTGGTACAAAGTCTATGAGCTCTAAGAGAAAAAGGAAATGGAAGTAGGAAGTAAAGAAGGAACTCATACTTTGAGCCTGTCTGTCCCTGGAACTATCCTGTTATTAATTATTAAACATAATTCATTTAATGTTAAAATATACCTGTGAGGTAGAGAGATGATAGACTTTTTTTTCTTTGAAGACAAAGTTCTTACATGTAGACCAAAAGAAATTTCTCACATAGGAGGATATCGAGTTACATGAGAGCCATTGTTATAGTACCAGCAAAAACTTCAGAATAGCACACAGAGGGACACCTCCCCCAGTTAATACCCACATCCTGTCTTCAGCCTCTTTTGCCCACTAATACCCACATGTGAGCACACTCGTGTGAATGAAATGATTCCAGTGCGCACTCTCAGTCTGTCCAAGTTTTAGATGGCTTCAGACTGGAATGAGTAGTGAAAATTAGCAACAGCCAAGAAGACGGGCAAGCTGAAATAAAAAGCAGAACAACAATAATTGTCATATAGATGGGCAAGTAGATAGTCATCTAAGAAATGAAGGGAGGGTGCAGAATGAAATAAGGAAAAAAGCAAAGTCTTTGAATTTGAATTTGAATCCCAAAGGTAGGTTGGTAAGGCTAACGTCTCCACTTCAGACAGTCTCAACAGAATAGATTTCTCTGGTTCAAGGTAGAATTCTGAAAGACAGTTTTTCCCCATGTCAGTTATTTTTCCTAAATTCTGTCAGTTTAGCCTCAGTAGCATCTGGTGAGGGGGGAGGGGGAACTGTTCCTTCAATTATCTAATGCAAAGTCTCTCAAATTAAACTATTTCCCAAACTGAAAATAACATCCTTTCAATGAACTTAAATATTTATACTGAATTGGGTCATTCCTTAAATGTTACCAAACTCAACATTTTCAGGGAGCAGACCATGCAGATCTACTCTTGTGGTAAATAATGACTGCTGGATGATTGAGAGTGACCCTCCCAAATTAAAGTGAACTGGGGGCTAAAAATATTGATTGCAGAAATTAGTATGAAATGTTGTGATTGCCAATTATTCTAAGAAATTGGTCTTTGAAATTCTGAATTATGGAAGGATAAAGCAGCACCAATTTAATCTGTGAAACAAGATTCTATTTAGAGCCCTTGGTCAAGTTCCTAGGGAAAAAAACTTCAGAGGAGTAATGGTCAAAGTGTAATATTGTTGACGGGTGCCCTCTAGTGGCCAAATATGATGGCGTTTTTAATCCAGTAAAATTCAAAGGGTCTTCTATTCCAAGTCTCAGGGTCTTTTAGCCAATGAACCTAAAAGTAAAAAATAAAACCACAGAGGCTTTTGGTTGTACTTTGTTTTACATTGTATGGTCGTAAGATACCAGAGTGGTAGGTCAGTTACTTACCTTTAAATGAAGGTTGTCTTATACTGGAGAAAGGCTGAGAGGCACAGGTGATTAAATTGGCACATCAGGAAGATATTGGCAAGGTATTTTAGAAACTTCAAGCTGTATAACACCTCCTCCTATCAATTTCCTGTATGTTGTTTCCCCTTTAGTTTAAAGGGATGATGGGTCTTTGCGCAGAGTACAAATCCTCTGCTTCCTGGTAGAGACACCAAACATCTTTCCTGCTGACATGGCCAAGTCCAGAGGAAGCTGATGCTTTTCACAGGATAAACACGTAGCTTTGGGTTTCCTGGTCACTCTTGGACCATTTGTTTCCTTTCTTATTTTAAAATCTTCTCTTCATTTCCTAGGATGTCATTTCCCGGGTCCTCTCTGTTGTCCCCTCTCTGATCTACTGCACATTCCCCTGCCATCCTCCAGGGTCCTCCTCACAGCAACTGTCCAGTGGGGCTGGGGGAGTGGACAAGCCTGTCAGCCAGCAAGAGAGGCCCTAGGCACCTCTATATTCTTGAGGATCTTGATGTATTAAAATATAAAGAAACGCCAAGCAGAATTGTGGTGCCCTTTCACAATGTCACAAATAGAAAGGCATATGGTGAACACCATACTCCCACAGTACCTCTCTCTGTCAATAAGCATTAACTTAAGATAATATAACAACATCAAAAGTTTAAAATTGTATCCCAAATGTCCAACCTCTGCCTGAATGTGAAATGTGGACCAAAGGATGGCTCTGACCCCACCGAGAAATTGAATAGGAGTGAAATGTTTCAGTGTGAGTGAACAAGGAAGGACGTCTGGGTACAAAACTGCCTGGGTATTGAGGAAAGCATTTTAATTAGAACAGATAGTTATAAGTCTCTTAGTAACACCTACCCACAGAATCCTCAATTATTTAGATTCAAATCACAGAAATTTTAATCACCTGAAAAGAATGTGGGCCCACCTTCACCTCCTGCAGCGCAGATTTGGGGAAGGGGTGTATCCTTCAGTCACAATGGTCACCTGGGATGGAGGCTGATGGTTGAGAAACTCTGTTTGGGGGATGCTTACATCCCCCAGAGATAATTTATATTCTAAGAACTTTATCAACTCTTTCTAAGGTTTTACAGCATCTAGAAGAAATAGGAAAAACCAACTACAGTTTACCTTTATTATTCTTGTCATCATAGTTAAACTTCTTCAGTCTGTGTTTGCAGATAGAATAAACAGTGAAGAAGAGTTTAGGGTGTAAATCAGAATATGTATTTTAAGACAATGACATCAGTTATCTTTTCCCTTCTCAGCACAGTCTGAGAAAACATGTGGATCGTTCTCACTCAGCCTAGGTCATACAGATGTGTAGAGGATACAAACTGGTCACTGTCAATCTCATTATCTTTCCATTTTGCCAACTCAGTTCAATACTAATGATTCTTTTGTTGCTAAAATGGTAGGTACAGTCCAGCTCCATAGCTGCAATATTTTAACCAGAATCTACTCCAGCATGTATTTTTCTTGTGAAGTAAAGCTAGAAATGAAATGTTCAAAATCTGTCCTCCAACACTAAGATCAAGGCAGCAAAGCAATGGCACAGTTTAAGAAGACTGATGTTTGGGGGTTACTCATGGGAATTGATTTCATGTTGAAAGAGCACAGGCGAAAGTTTGGATTTACAGTGTGAATTAATTGGTGGTATGCCTATAACTTAGCATCTATTTCTACTAAATCAGTAATTCTTAACCAGTTTTGGGTCACGGACACCTTTGACGAGCTAGAGAAAGCTCTGAACTGTCTCTTCCCTACGTTTACTCATGACCCAAAATTCACCCAATTACATAGGCATTAAATGTTCTGTTCAGTTCCAGGGTTTCAATGACCTGGCTTCAGAATGCTGATTCTAGATCCCTGGTTGTCACATTGGGCAATTTCTCCCTTCAGGGCACATTTAACAACATCTGAGACATTTGTGATTGTCACAATTGGGGAGGTACTGCTGCCATTGAGTGGGTAGGGGACAGGGATGTCTGCCAAGCATCCTATCAGGGGCTGTTCAGCCCCCACAACCAATATGCTTATGTTCAAACCATCAGTAATGCCAAGGTTGAAGACATCTGCCGCAGACCTGCACTGTCCAACACTGTAGCCACAAGTCACATATGGCTCTCAAAATGTAACTGACTGAACTGAAATGTACAGAAGTGCACAGCGTGCACCAGACACTTCGTATACAAATGAAGAGTATCTCATTAACGACGTCTTATGTAGTTACATGTTGAAATAATATTTCAAATTTATTTGGCTAAATAAAGTTTACTACTAAAATCAATTTTACCTGTTCCTTTTTTACTTTTTTGTACTGTGGTGCCAGACAACTTAAAATTACATATCTGGCCCAGAGCTGGGGCTCACACTATAGTTTATTGGACAGAGCTGTCCTAGGTGCTATATAACATTGAGTTATTGAAAACTAATTAAGATTTTTATTCTAAAGCAGAGGTCAGCAAACTAAAGCTACAGCCAGCCCACCAGCCCTTTTTGTAAATAGAGTGTTATTAAGCACAGTCACAGTCATTTGTTTGCCCATTGTGGGTTACATTCTCACGTCAGATAGCAAAGTTGAATAGTTGTGACAAAGACTATATTTTGAACAAAGACTAAAATATTTATTATCTTGCTTTTGTTTATGAGATAGTGTCTGACTCTGGCTGGGGTACAGAGTCATCATAATTCACTGCAGCCTCCAACTCCTGGGCGCAAGTGATCTTCTGCCTTTGCCTCCTGAGTAGCTGGGACTACAGGGATGTACCACCAAACCCAGCTCATTTTTCTATTTCCTGGAGAGACAGTGACTCACTATGTGGCCCAGGCTGATATGGAATCCTGGCCTTAAGCAATCCTCCTGCCGTAGCCTCCCAAAGTGCTAGCATTCCAGGCAGGTAAGTAGAGATACAGTCACTATGCCTGGCTTCATTACTTGGCTTTTCAATAGAAAAGGTTTGCCAGCCCCAGATCTAAGGGGATGTCTACTACATGGTTAGGATGAAAATGTTGCCATAGTTAGAGTAGTAATGTTTTCACGGTTAAAGTTAGCAAGTTTGTAACATTTGAGGAACTGGCTGAAAAGATAGGTAACAGGTACAAAAAAACCACACTAATTGGCTAAGCTGCCCTCATATGACTATATCTCTACTTAACTGGAATATGGGTCTTCACAAAGGAGAGTTAAAAAACTCATATCTTGTATTAGAAACAGGTCATTAATTTAGCCCAAAAAGTATTTATTGAGCACTTACTATCTGCCAGGCACTATTTTAAGAGCTAAAGATACAGAAGGAACAAAAGAAATGGTCCTTACAACTCATGGGGCTTATAATTTACTGAGGTAAATAGAACATAAACAAAGAAATATCAAATATGTGAAGTGGTGGTAAGTCCAATGATGTAAACAAGTTACTAGGATAGGGAGTCTTGGAGGGGAGATAATATAATTTCATTCAGGATAATACAGCTACTGAAGCCTTGTCTGCCTAGGAACATTGGAGGGTATGGAAAACACAACTGTAAGCCTTCCCTGAGGACAATTGCATAACATGTGCCTAAATCTTAAGTGTGACAAAGTAACTTTACCTGTGTGACAAAGTAATTTTACCTGTGGTTATTTAACACAAGCAATTATTGGAACAAGTGTGCCAGAATGTTCCCTGGAGCATTTTTCTTATAACAACAACAACAACAACAACAAAATGAAATCTACTTAAGTATTCAGCTAAATGTATTAATATAAACAACGTTCATGACATAATAAGGTTTTTAAGAAGCAAAAAGTATTATAGTACAGTTCCAGTTTTATAAAAAATATGTTTGCAGAGAAAAATATCACAAAGAATTAGCCCCAAAGTTAGGACCCTTCAAAGGTGAAATTTTGGATGTCTCTTACAGGCTTCTTTATACTTCTCTATAGCATTTAAAAAAAATCTATACATGAATATTTAAAGATATATAAATGAATAAAGCTATGAAGTAAAAAAATATACAAATGCAACAAATTCCCTTTCAAGTTCACCCTAAATATGATAACCTTCCATAGAAACATCAGGGGTGATTTGAGAATAAGGATTAACAGAATTAACTCATGAACAGAATGGATTACCTCTCTGACAAATCCAGTAGATTTGGGAACACCATTATCTTGCAGAGAATTAAGGTAAGTCCAACTAATTCCTTATCACATGGCCATGGTGAAATGCCCAGAGATGTCATTAAACCAATGGTTTCCCAGTAAGAGCAGAGATTGCCTACCAATTGCACTGGCAATTCCAGATACTTCACTAAGGCGGAGAACTGGATGTTTCCACGGTTTCTTAAAGTGTGGTCCTGGGACCTTTGCAGGAGCATCATTTGAAATGGTGGTGGTGGTTGTGGTTGGGGGTAGGGGAAGAAGGGAGGAAGAGATGCTTGCTTAAAATTTAAGGTCCTACCCACAACCTTACTTCAGTAAGGCCCGTGATTTAAATGTTTCAGAGCCTCCCTGACTAATTCTTATGCAGACCAATCTCTTTAAGCTTAGAACTGTTTACATTCAGCAGAGAGAGAGAAAAAAAAAAAAAAAAAACCACTTCTAAAGATGTAGAGGAACATTATGTCTGATCAGAGCCCTTGAGTAAAGAAATACAAATTGAGACTTGCCCACTCCGCTCTTGCAGATGCATTTATGAGCCTTAGTTCTCCCTGCAGGGTCATCATAAGCTAGAGTCCTTAGGCCAAATTGTGGACATTGCTGGTAATTTTTGTCTGAAAACTGACACCAGCCTAATTTCCTGTCCCTGGTGAAACAATTCTGAGACTGAGTATATTTTCCTATGTGTGTTAAGCAATATTGAGAACAAGCAAAATGAACAAATAAAAATAACTGCCTCTTTGTAAAAGGAAATACTTCCACCTAGAATCTTGAATTGCTTACAGATTAGAACAGCTTCCTTATCAACATGCATGATTTGCTCCTTAAGACTTAATTCAAGATTTTCCTTTTGTGTCCACTAATGAAAACTAATATGTCATAAAATACACCTAATCCCAACTATTCCATATTGCAAGACCTGCCTTAAAAGCTTCCAAAACCTCCTAAATACCACTTCCCATTGAGAGGCACTACTCACAACCGGCCATTTTGGCAAATCCCCTTAGGGCACTAAGTCTAAGATGCATTGTTTTGCTTAATCAATAGCCTGCCTGTTCTTATGGCCTCTGAGGTAGTGAAGGTCAAGATGTCATTATTGTGGTTGATGTAGGTTGGCATATCCAGTCTCTCAGGCTATCTGCTGTACATCAGCGAAGCTCAAAAATCCTATTTCCAACCTTGATTGTTTCCTTTTCAAGAAGGCCCTTAATTTCTCTTATTCCCAACTAAAGCTCTTGGCAAACATCCCCAGCCAAACTTGTATTTATCAAGAGATACCCAGATGAAAGGAGGGAAAAAAACCAAAACCAAAACCAATCAGATCTGTTGAAGTTGATTATGAGTTATGAGCAGTGACAGGTAAGTTTCACCTCCTACAATTGAACTTTCTTGGTGCAACATCTGTTACTGATGCTTAGAAATTAGACTATAAGCTCAAGTTCAGTGGAGAAGAAAGTAGAAAACAAAAGAAGAAAATCAGCAAAAATGTGCAGACTAAGAGCTTGGGCTTCAAGGTCAGGTATATCTGGAGGTATGTCTGACTCTCCTCTTTGCTGCCTATGAGACCTTAGCCATCTCAGTGTCCCCAACCATGAGTTTCTTCAATGTTAAAATTGAAAAAACAATTATACATTAGGAAGGATTAAATTATAAAGCTTAAACCCAAGGTCTACACCATTGATTTTCAACAAGTGTGCCACAGCACACTTGTGTGCTGTGAGAGGATCTTAGGCAGGCTGCAAAAAATTTTTAAAGACCATTAATTAAATTATTTTTGAAAGCAATTCAAAGCACTGTAAGTATACTCCTTTTTCTTACTCCTATTTTTAAAGCAACATAGTTTAAGTGTGCTGCAAAAGTTTGACTACAGGTATAAGTGTGCCATGAAATACAAAATGTTTAAAAACACTAGTCCAAACATAGTAGCTATTACTTATTTCACAAATCATACTAGAAAACTCACAGATGAAATTTGAATGATATAACTTCAGATTTACATTGCTATGATACATTGGTCTGTCTTGCTAGCCTTGTGCCCTTGCATTACTAACCTGTTGAAGTTTTAGCTGTTTTCTTATCTATAGCACTGAAAACACTATTGCCCCCTTGCTATGATCTGAACATTCGTATCCACTGCCCCTCCAAATTCATGTGTGGAAAACTAATCACCATGCAGAAGGAGCTACAGCTATGAAAGAAAAATAGAAAAAAGAAAGAAAAGAGTAGAAACCTAATGACCAGTGCGATGGTATTAGGAGGTGGGATATTATTAGATAATGAATGGAATTAGTACTGGTATAAAAGAGGCCCCAAAGGTCTGCCCGTGGCTTCTACCATGAGGACACAGCAGGAAGGTCCTTTTGATGAGCCAGGAAGAGAAACCAGCAAGGTTTTTCCCCTCTCACTCCCAAAAGGTCTCAGATACGCAACAGTTCAAACTCTAGCCTGACTTTCAAAAACAGACTCCTACAGTTCTGAATTTGGGGCTCTACAAATCGCAGCTCTCTTATAAGGTTTCTCTTCCCCAGCCCTCCTTTTTTTTTTTTCCTCTTTATTCCATGCATCTGCATGTTTGTTTTAACCAGAGATGATTTTTTTTCAAGGACTTACCCACAAAGTAGTCAAGAAAGAGGTCTGAATACGAACCACTTCCATGACTAGAAATTATAAAATGAGGAGATACGTTAGGAAGAAAATATATCCATCATCTGTTAAGATATTCAGAGGCTTTTCACTACAACAAGTTTGCATTATTTAATTTCTCCAGGAGCAAGCAGGAAAAAAAATTCCAAGAGTCTGCCTTTGGGGAAATAGCATTTCATGAGCAGTGAAGCTGAAATGAGCGGTAAAGATGGGATTTCAAGGAATCATTTTTGAGGAGGGACTGCAGCTCTAAGGATGCGGAGGATGTCCTTCCTCTCAACTCTGTTTTTTCAACCACCCATCTGTCCATGTGGTGGATAAATATTCATTTAGTGCATGCATACTGCAGCATCTCAGGCACGAGAGTATTGAAGGGAAATTATAGGAAGTTCACTGAGATTTAGGAAATAAGCTTGATTACTGGATTACTTGTTTCCAAGTGAAAGAAGACTGGTAGTGTCTAGAGACTATATTGTCCAGAGCACTATCTGGGAACACTACCTGGGAACCTGAGGCTAGAGGCAGTATTGGGAGGATTGCAGCAGCAGGGAGCCAAAGGGAAATTATACCTCACACAGGATGTACTCCAGACCGCCTCAGTCAGATGGAGGACCAGGGGTCCTGTGGTCCTGTTACAAATTGCAAAATAGAGGTATGATCCGGAAGGAGTCTGAGGTTTCAAGTATTCAGATGTGGGATCTGAATTCATATCTGATTCCAAAGGCCTTGCTTTAACCACTACTCTAGTGTCCCCTTCAAATATCTTGTATGGATGAACAAAAAATGGCTGATAAGATTCCTTCTAACTGGGCAGCACCCAGCCCACAGCTCAGTGGGTCAGGGGCCTGCCACATACACCCAGGCTGGCGGGTTGGAACCCGGCCTGGGCCAGCTAAACAACAACGACAACTGCAACAACAACAAAACAAAGCTGGGACGGCATCTGTAGCTCAAAGGAGTAGGGTGCTAGCCCCATATACTGAAGGTGACAAGTTCAAACCTGGACCCGGCCAAAAACTGCAAAAAAGAAAGAAAAAACTGGGTGTTGTGGCAGTGCCTGCAGTCCCAGCTACTTGGGAGGCTGAGGCAAGAGAATCGCTTAAACCCAAGAGTTTCAGGTTTCTGTGAGCTGTGTCACCATGACACTCTACTGAGGGCAACATGGTGAAACTCTGTCTCAAAAAAAAAAAAAAAAAAAGATTCCTTCTAACCACACTTAGGTTTCTTTCTTTCCAAGAAGGCTTCCTGGAGCTCTTCCATCTGTCTTAGTTTCCTGCTTTTGTGCCCCCAGGGCAGCCGGTTATTTTAAGATGATTCGCATTTCATGTAACCGATTGCTGCCCTTTCTCTCTCTTACTGGATTAGAGGCTTCTTGAAGCCAAAGAATAGCCCCTGTTCTCGGTTATCTCCGCAGCGCCTGCTGTAGTAATGACGCTGATTATGTTACTGTTGGATGCTCCGTGGATGGACGGATGATCCAGTGATTTGTACCCGATCAAGCAGTGAGGGAGACCTCCCTCCTTGTCTGCCCAGCAGGAGTCTGAGATAATCAATGGAAAGGTAAACAATAGCAGCTGCAATGGGTCCCATTTGTCAGCTCAGATGCCAATCAGTGATTGATCTAATTGGAATTTGTATTCCAAGATAAAACAGTGGGATCTGTCTAAACTTCCCTTATGTCCACTGAAGTGAGAAGGGGGTGGTGCCGTGCTTACTGATCCATTCGGTTTCATCTCCAGAATTCGGGCTCCCTGTCCCCATAATCGCAGCTCTCCTATGATCTACGTGCACCTGTGAGTTTTGAGTCCATACAAAGCCAGCCCAGAGTGGCCACTGCCGACTTCCTCCCTGTGAACTAGCCTCAGGCGAGGAAGCATCTTGACCTCCTTCTGCAGCTCTTTACGTCAGGCTAAATGAGAACAAGGCAAGTTATAAAACACTGTTCACTTTATAACCCCACTTGGGTTAAAAAAGAGAGCAAGCCACTAGTAGTACATAAAAATGTTCAAAGAAGCATGCCCAGATAATGAGCGTAAAGATTTCTAGACTGGAAGGAGGACAGATGAAGACGTTTTTGGCATTTTATCTTTATGTCCTTATGTTTTCTATAACTGAATTACATCTCAGGTAAAATAAAAACGATTTAAAACTCATAATAGCAATTCCGATCTCACAGCAATAATTGTGACTACTGTTGCTTGACCACTCAATATATCCTGCCTTTCAATTCGCAGTAAGATCCTTGGGGTCAGATCACGTAATGTCCTACAGTGCCAACTTCTTAGGCCTTAGGAAAGGGCTCCGCAGAGTAGGTATTAGATGCTGAATGAACGAACTCTCAGTTTATGTTTATAATTCAAACACTCATGCTTGGAAGCAAAGGTGAGGTTTTCCTTTGATTTGGTGAAGGTCTGAAGGATATTTGTACACTTTAGGGGCGCCAGTCCTTGGAAGAATGCTGGCTTGAGTTCAGAAAGCAGACGGAGGGAAAGAATGCTGAGTCAGCAATGCAAACGTGCTCGTCGATTGGGACTGGCTTCTAGAGGTAAGCCTTCTTCATTTTTCATCCTCACTGCTTCTTAAATTCATTATTTTCCATTGCAACGCAGGCCTGTCCTAACGGTGTCTGTTCGTGGAAGTCTTTGTCTTCGTACACAGGCTAAGAGTCCAAGGAGTGACAAGGAGGCCAATGTTTAATTTATTCTGTCGTTTCTGAAAGAGGCCAATGTACACAGCCACAGCAAGCCTGGCAGGGTCTTCCTGCATTTCATCAGAGCTGTCGTTCTTCCTGAGTTTCCAGCAGACCTGGTGAAGAGCTGACCTTGTACTTCAAGTAGAGTCAGTTTCGATCAGAAATACCAAAGATGGGTACAGCACAGAAAGAGCATCACTGGGTTGGATCTTGATTTATGCCCCAAGGCTCAGAGCTATGTACATACCTTCTAAGTAGAATTGAAAGACTCTTCACACATCCTACAAAGAAACTTCCAGGACAGCAGGGTGCAAACTGTTCACAGCACATGCTTTGTTACCTGGAGAACCTGAATTCAGTGCCATGTTCTGCTGACCCACTGTGAGCCAATATCTCTTAGCCTCACCTTCCCCATCTGTAAAATGGGGATAATATTGGCATCTATTCCCTGGACTCCCAAAGAAGTTTAAACATGGTGGTATGTGTGTTCCACTTAGCTCAATGCCTGGCACTCTGTGAGCACCTAGTTGACAATCTCATTATCCAGGGAAGAAAAGCCCTAACAATACAATTGGAGTGAGGCTCTGGGTCCTTCTCTATTCAGCCACTAACCGTGGCATCATAGATAGTTCTGTAATTCCTGGTTCTCATTTCCTCATTTGCAAAACAAATAAATTGGCCTGGATTTAGGGATGCAAACTGGGAGCCCACAGATATGCTTCCTTTGGCCTCTTATGGTGTTCAAAATATTGGAGAAATTTCAGAATATGTCTGGTTTCCATCAAAAATCAAGGCAGTGTTTCCATTGGCCAAAAAAAGCAGCAAAAAGCGTCTGCCAGTGGTTCTCAACCTTCATAAGGCCATGATGTGTTTTCATTGTTACAAAGGGGTTGCGCCCCACAGGTTGAGAATCACTGATAGGCAGAGCATCCACTCTCTGATTCGCCACAGCCTTCCCCAGGTTCTACTGTCTCGCACTGTGACTGCCCACCTAATTTACATAAATCCCTGGTCCCTGGAACCAACGTCTGCCCCAATGAACTAGCCTCAGCCCAGGAAGCAGCATGAGTTCTCATGGACTTACAACCCACGGACTAGACCAGTGGCTCTTAACCTGGGTGCACATTATCATCACCTGAAGAATATTTCAATCTAATGCAAGCAAAGGGCTGGGGGATAAAGTGAGGATGATTAATGGGTGTAAAAACAGTAAGATAGAATGAACAATATTTGATAGCACAACAAAGTGACTGTAATCAACAATAAGTTAGGGTACACTTTAAATTAAAATAAAGAAAAGCACGGAAGTGAAATGTTCCTAACACAAAGAGAGATTAAATGTCTAAGGTGTTGGACATCCCAGTTACCCTGATTTAATTAATTCACATTGTATACCTGTATCAAAATATTACATGTACCCTATAAAAATATAATTTACATTTTAAAAACTGAGAAAAAATTTTAAAAAATAAAAATTACAGTGCAGCCTGCTCTAGACCAATTAAATCACAACATCTGTCACTAGGGTCTGAATACCTGCATTTTTAAGAAGTTCTTCAAATCTTTGAAATCTACAACCAGGGTTAAGAACTGCCTGACAAGGTGTTCTGTAAGATTCTGTCCGTGTGACATAATCCATAATCCTTCATTTTTACACTACTTAAATTACAACACGTGTTTAAAATACAAGTACTATGCATAAGACTTGATGAAATACAGCAAATGAGAACCTAAACTATTTCTTTCCGTATCTTCTCTTTAATAGCCTCAAGAACTTGGAAATGAATTTCATGTTGCTTATTCTAAAAAAATAACCATTTTACAAGAAACAGTATTTATAATCTTTGTCACTTTTATGTTCTCTCTTTGCATCTTATTAGTTACCGGTTCCTACATCAAGCTTTGAAACAGTCTAGATTTAACATTCAGATGTTAGGTAAGGAAGAAGAAAGGCACCGTTACTCCCACCCCCCATACTGATACTGCAAAGTAACATTAAAAATAACCATTCATTTCTTCAGAGAGGGACATAGTCTTCAAGTTTCAAAATATTTTTCTTACCCTTCCTTTTTCCTTTCAATTTCTCTGACTAGAGATCTTTTTAGTACATTTTCTCATCTATTTATAACTTTTAGAAAGTTCATTTTAAAGCACTTTTAATTAAAAAAAGGAACACATTTGATTTTGTTATTTTAATTCACTTACTGCTGAATTTTATATTTCTAAGAACTGTGCTGTCTAGAGAGTTTGGGGTGAAAAGTTGAAAAGCAGAACTAAGACTGTTACACAGCAGTGATTGTTAATCAGGGGAGATGGTGCCCCCTCACCCTCTGCCAGGGTCATTTGTCAATGCTGGAGAAATTTTCTGACTGTCATGACTGAGTGTGTTGGTGCTACTGGCATCTAGTGGATAAAGAACAGGAAGGGTTCCTACAATACACGGGACCCCACAACAAAGAGTTAGTTGGCCCAAGGTAACAATGATGCCTAAGGGGAGGCCAGCATAAAATGTTCTTAAACTTTGCTCCACATGAATTACCAAGTTGTGTGTTCTCAATCCCTGACCACAGAAAAAATCATTAAGAATAAGCCTTCGATTTTAAAATGTAGACTATCACTTTGCCCCCTTCAAAGCACTTTGTGCTCTAAAATGACAGGTTATGCAAATTCTGGCCAATTAATCTGTGGCTTATTTAAGAACAGAAAGAGAGTAAGGTGTGGCAAGCACTCAAGAGACAACCAAAATAAAGAGATATATTTCATCGTATTGATGCCAGACTTCCCCGTTTTACATCTTCATAAACAAAGGAAATTCTTGTGGGAATGAAAGCCCTTTCTTGAGGAATGACAATATGCTGGCCTTAATCAACTGGCACAATTACAAACTAGCACGGGAGATCTGGGCATTGTACTGTTAAAAAGTGCATCCGTGGACACACCAGGAGAAGACACCACAAACTAGAGAGGGAATGTTCTGGATACAAGCTAAGGGAGATAAGAACAGATGAGACACTGGGGGACCAAAACACAGCTTGAACTACACCTCGCCTGTGGGCCACCAGCTCAAAACTGAGAGACAAGTAGGCTCAAAAGTCTCTTTCCTTCTAAAAATTTTATGGTTTGATTTGTAGCAAGAAAACTCACTGCTGCCAGCCATGGTTTACACTGAAGTCTATTTCTTTATGGAGTCATTTCCCTGCTCAAAAATCTACAGCAGCTCCCCACTGTTCTGAAATTGAAGTCCAAGGTTCTAAAAATGCAGAGCTCTGAAGTCTGATCCAACCCTCCATTTGGCTGCAGTTTCTCACCGTCCTCTGACATTAGTTCTTGCTTTCAGCCCCTTAAGATTACTCCATGTTGCCTAAACACAGAGCCTTCACATCACACTTCCTCACCTGGAGGAAGCAGGTGCTCTGAAGATTGCTCTCATCCACCATCTTGCCTAAGGCCCAGCATGCTCTGTTCCCAAGCATCTTCCTTTTCAAGTCCATCCTGACTCCTCCAGGGAAAAGATGTCTATCTGTAACACTTGGATACACCTCCAGCCAGAATCTGCCTAACACATGAAGTGGGTAGGAGTTCAGGCCTGGGAGCCAGCTCCATGCTCTCTAGCACTTAACTCTGGACGATGTATTTCACCTGTTATATTGGACAGAGGCTGTCACCCAGGTGTCAGCTGTAAGCCTTGTCCACAGCTGACTGCCGAATCTCCTCCTCTACTAGCTCACAGACAGGTTTCTATAAGAAATCCAGTTCCACCGTGCGTTTTGTAAGTTTATGTTTTTTATTAAACATCCCTTTTACTTGAACATGTATACACACAGACTTGGAAGGTTCCCCCCTGCCCAAGCCATCTTCCTCTACTTCCTACCCCCCTTTCTGATTTCTTCCCTCTTGGTCTCTTCAAACACTTTAGATGTCTCAGTCTTCATTATACAAGAGGTTTTCCCTGACTGTGATCTGCATGCATGCTTACAGTTCCAAAGTCATCTCCTGTTTCCATGAACCAAGGAAGTCTTTGACTTCTTAGAAAGTAATGTGTCCAGGCATGGTGGCTCATGCCTGTAATCCCAGCACTCTGAAAGGCCAAGGCAGGTGGTTTGCCTGTGCTCAGGAGTTTGAGACCAGCCTGCGCAAAAGTGAGACACATACATTTCTACTAAAAATAGAAAAATTGGACAGGCATTGTGGTGGATGCCTACAGATCCAGCTACTCGGGAGGCTGAGGCAAGAGGATCTCTTGAGCCCAAGAGTTTGAGGTTGCTGTGAGCTCTGACACCACAACATGGCCCTCTACCCAGGGCAACAGAGTAAGACTGTCTCAGGAAAAAAAAAAAAGTAATGAAGACACTAAGATGTTTTCTATTAATAATAATAATAGTACCTACCTTATGGTATTATCATAAAGCAGTGTGATCTGTATAAAGCACTTATCACAGATCCAGCAGGTAGTTAAGGGCTTAAGTCTTAGGATATCAAGATATCATGGATATCTTGTCACCTTGATTCTGTCCAGAACCTTAATGAGACTGTGGACACCTAACGGGGAAAACCTTTATCTTATTTGTCAATAAAGAGCACAGCAATTCTACCATCCACCTTAGTTCCATGTCAGTCATCACCTAGAGAGTTTGAGCAAATGCTCAGGTCACCACTTCAGATCAAGCACATCAGGGAGCCTCAGTGGGGCCTGGGTGTCCATGTTTCCCACGTGACTTTGATGTACTCCCTGCCCTGCAACCACCATTTAGCAAAACACCCATGTGCAGCAATGATGCTTACCGATGCTGCTCCCACTCTTATTAAAGGGGACACGTCATGCTAAGTGCTTTCACCTTGTTGTGGTAGTTGCTACAGATCCCCAGATGATGTGCAGCTGAGTTTGACCCAAGTGCCTCATTAAGCTCTAACGAGGACCTCATGAAGTAGGACATGTTGTTACCCTTGACTTGCAGATGAGGGAACTGAGATTAGGGGAGCATCAGTGGCATGCTGGAGTCACTCTGGCAGCAGGTTGGGGTGAAGGAGGGATGCTAACTTCACAGAGGTAACCCTCATCCACCCTTGTCTCCAGACCGTGGTGGGAGGAACCACGGAAGTGTTGCTCCGTTGAGTTCTGCTCCCTTGACTCCCCAAGACATGTTGCCAAGTGGGAGGAATGTTCTTGTGAGCCTCCCTTCCCTGTCGTGACCAGCTGCATGTCTTTTACTAGCTCTCCATCTGTATTCACTGCATTTTTACCTCCTTCAGCATGATTTTTAGCCAAAGAGACTTAAAAGCCCAAATGTATTTTGTACTGTGAAAAAATCCTGAGATCTTTACAGGATTCAAAGACGACATACTTCAATTTCTAATACACATTTGCAGATAAGATTATTCTTCCATCTTAGTGTATACTAAGATACTCAATAATAAAATTTACCTACTTTTATTAGTTTTTGCTGATTTTTAAATTAAGTAAGGTGGAATGTTGTGCCTTTTTAATTCTAAAAGATTCACTGTTTGAGTTCTAGCTGTGCACGTGAATAAAATTTTGGTTAAGAGAGTTAATCTCATAATTTTAAGGTGAGAGAAAGGAGAAAACAAAGCCCACATTTCCTTTATTCTGATAGAAAAAAATATTCATTTGCTAGAAAGAAACACTGAAGTTGTAATGTTGCCAATACCTGAGATCTGTTCTTAACAAAAATTAGCATTTTCCACGTACTGATTCGTGAAGCTGTGTAGGTGGGTTCGGCTTTTCTCTCTGGTTCCTTCTCTTTCCACTGCTATAAGTGTGCAGCCTTGGCCCCATCACCATCCCACCCACGTCCAACAACCAAACCACTGATTCTCAAATTTGGGGATCCATCGGAACCACCTGCCAAGCCTGTTAGAACCCAGATTGCTGAACCCCACCCCCAGCTTCTGATTCATAAGTCTGGGGTGAAGCCCAAGTGTTAGCATTTCAGAAAAGCTCCCAGGTACTGCTGCTGATCCAGGAATAACTCTCTGGTTAACCATCTAAAGCAGTCTTTTCCAATCTATTAAAAGCTGAGTTTACCTTCTTTTTCTGAAATTCAAAAATTGGGAGAATTAGCAGTAAAGCATAAAATATCTTTTAATGTCTTATCTAAAGTAGACCTTTCGATTAAGAACTGCTGACGATAACAAGAAAGCAATAAGTATTCACAGAGCCTCTTTGAGTCTGAGCAGGGCCCCTGCATCAAAAGCTGCTTAACAAATGCAGCTGGGGTTTGTGAGAATTGTACCAGCCCTTGGTTACCTGCAGGTGGCAGAATATTCTAGGATAAGTATCACCTTTTTAAAATCTTATAAAATGATTGACAACTTGCCAAAGGACGTATCAAAACCACTGTTCAAAATGTTTCCCTCTGTTTAATCTTCAAAAGTATAATGGGTATAATGTTCACAAAGGCAAGAAAAGTTACTAGTGATTTTTCGCATTTATCTGGCAGGGGTTGAAAAAGCAACATTTCATAGGACTTATTACCAACAGGTATTAAACACTATATACCAGGCTGTGTACTGAGTACTTTAACTGGGTCCTGTCCCTCAATGCTGAGAGCGATCCTATAATTTTAATTATTATGCCTGTTAAATACAAAAGAAATCTAAAGTTCAAAATTCTACCCATCCTTCAAGGTCTATTTAGACTTTTGCTTTTTCCCATGAAGCTTTGCTCAGCACCCCCATACGTTCTCACTTGCGTTCTTCTTTTCCAACTCTCTTAGTTGTTTTTTACAGTTTTGGATTGGCCGTGTTTATGTATTCATTCCTCCTCCACAAGAATGTTGTAAGAATTAAAATTTTAAATGAGACGATGTATATGAAAATTTTTTTTAATCTATGATAAGCATTTGCTTTGTAGTAAGTTGAATGATGCCCTCCCTCCGAACAGAGATGTTCAAGTCCTAATCCCCTGCACCTGTGAACATGACCTTATTTGGAAGAAAGGATGTTGTTGTAGATGTAATTAAGTTAAGGATCTCAAGATCATCCTGGATTATCCCAGCGGGCCTTAAATCTAATGACAAGTGTCCTTACAAAAGGCTTACAGAGAAGACACACAGAGAAAAGAGGGACATTTTAAAACAGAGGCAGAGGCTGCAGTCAGGCTGCCCAAAACCAAGGCAAGTCCGGAGTTATTAGGGACAGGAAGAACAAAAGTGCTTTCCTCTAGAGCAGTGGTTCTCAACCTTCTTAGTGCCCTGATGTATTTTCATTGTTACAAAGGTGTCATGACCCACAGGTTGAGAACTGCTGCCAGACTCTGGAGAGAGCATGGTCTCGCCAACCCCTTGATTTTGGACTTTTAGCCACAGAATTTTGGCCGCAGAATTTCTGTTGTAAGCCACACAGTTCTTGGTAATTTGTTACAGCAGCTCGGGGAAATTAATGCATATTATAATAAAAATAAAAGCTAAGCTCTATAGAGTCCTCAGTACATGTGTGCCAAGGCCTGTGCATAATCTCATTCAACCCACAGAGCCAGTGCATTAGTTGGGTCCCCTTAGGATCCCTTTTCTACAAGCCAGGAAACTGAGGAGTACAGAGGTTAGCTAACATGCCGCAGGTCACATGGCTACTAACAGGCTGTTAAGAGAAACCACCCTGACTCCAAATCTCTGTCTAGCCATTATCTGTAAAAGCCTCCTAATATATTATAGGAAATAAAGATGAAATAGAGGTATTCCAATGTTTAATTGCTTAATTCCTGGGCTCATATTTTTTTCTTAATGAAAAAGGATTTAACAAGTTCAAGAATTTTTTTTCTTTGTAATGTTGCCTTAATGGCAGAGTCATAAAATTATAGTATTACTAGAATTAGGAAGAAATTTTGTTTCAGGTCTGTTAGCACAAAAACACTATGGAGCAGAAATTCTCAAACCAGATACAGCTCCCAGGATGTGGGGAAGAAAAATCAGAATCTTCATGGAGTATCATGAAATTAGAGTTTAAATATTCAAAATTATAACTTTGTATTTCTTAGGTGATAAGAGATACTTTTTTTTTTTTTTTTTAATTTAAGAAATTTTCCTCTGGAGTCTTCTAAAGGAAGCTCATGTTCCTCAGAGGGTGGCCATTTTATCCCATGCACCAGTTTCATTTCACTTGTTAAAAAAACAACCCCACCTCCCAGATCTACTGAGTCAGAATCTCTGCCTGTGCAGCTGGGTATATGCCTCCCAAGGTAGGCACCAAATTGGAGGACTATAGCCTTCATGTTGCCCACAGCTATGGTGCACCAAAGGAGGGCTTCATATTAGTGAAGGAATGTGTTTGAAGTCAGGGAATTTTGGTTCATCTCAATACCACCAATTAGTCGTTTTCTAACTTTGAGTATTTAATCTCTCTGAAACTCAATACAGTGAGTAGGGAATCCTCTTTAACTTAGAAGAACAGGGTGGGTGGGGGAAGGAATTGAAGAGTAAGTTTTATAGTAAAAACATAAAGCAAAAATGAATGGGATTTAGGGATTTAAAATTATTCTCGAAAACAAAAGTAATTTTAATCACCCTACCTTAAGAGATTTTTGCTGCTTCTGTTGTAAATGAGGACTTCTTGTTTTTAGGGGCTATGTGTGGAGGAAAAATGCATCTTTACTCACTTGACTTGTCCTCACCTCAGTATGATTCTCACCTAATGAGCGGAACAAAAAACCTGATTCAGGGGAAAAATGACAGGTCTGTAACACCTCCTTCACACCAACTCCCGGACACGAGATCTTCATGGAGAACTTAGAGCTAAGTCACCACATTTTGAAATCTCATTTTTCCTCCTCCCTCCTCCCCTCAGCTTCTCTTTATCCTTCTCGCATGTTTCCAAAGGATAGGATTTTAATTTATGTCAGTTAAATACATTAATGCTGGGATTCCTATTTATTTTTCTCTGAAAAATAGGTATCACACCTTGAGTGTTTTAAATTATATCCTTGACATAGTCCGTGGCATGTCAAACACTCGGTGATAGGGAGCTGCTCGTGCTGCTGGTCGTAGGGTCAGAGTTGTTTGAGAATTAAATAAAATCTCTATATAAAAACTTGGGCCACAGTAGATGCTTTCAAAAGTAGCTATTATAACTCCCCTCATGACGTGGCCTTATACCTGGCCTTGAAGATGCTACAGACCTCCCTGCAATATTGCAAGCCTGTCTATCAGGGGAACATGACGTGCTGGTTAAATGAAAGAATGGCTCTTAAAGAAACTTATGACATGAATTTATGTTTACTTGAAGATTTATCTTTTTTTTTTTTTTTCCACTGTCATAATTTCAAAAAGGACATCTTTGCTGGTCTAGAAAACATTTTAAAGCAGTCTCCTGAAATATTGATCTGTTCCATATGGGCCATTAACCCAACTAGACATTTCTATTAATAATTGGCCAGACTCCCCCACCACCACCCCCATGCACACACACACACAGCCAGCCTCTTTCCTTATTACTCATTGCCGATGCTATTGTGGAAAGAAGAGCTGCCTCAAAATGTGCATGTATCAGCAACTTCAGTTTCTCCACAGAGCTAAATCTGACTGGTCATTTTTGGAAATACAATATTATTCATTTTGGTAAACCACAGATCCCTGTCTGTAGTTGTGTTCATGTCATTGAGCCTCCACTGTATGAAATTATCTGCTGCGCAATTATATTCTCAGACTCCTTCACACTTGGACCCCTCATGCGATAGACAGCAAGGACTCTACTGGTGCCCATTGGAATATTGACATAAGCCACTAAGAAATGCAGCTAATTTGTTCAGTATGATATCTCATTTCAGGCACTGCCCAGAGGATACAGGACATCACTCTTAAAAACTGTAAAGAAACCTAGCAATATAAGAAAATGAGGTGAGATCCATCATCTATCTCAATTTGTTTGGTGAATTTTATCCTCTAATATTCCCCAATTTTTGAAGTCATTTTAAATATCTTTGAAAAGAAAAAGACCTATGGAAAAGAAAATAAGGTAGAAAACTGAAAGACATTGAAATGACTTCTAATTGACAAAAGGCAGGAATGAGAACAGATGTTTAGACTTCATTAGAATAGTTAGAAATGTTTTAAGAGCTGCATTTGCTGTCTTTTATTTTAACATGGAAGGTCTATCACCTATTTCAGGACTCAAGACCTTACATCAATTTGTGGAAGCAGTATTTCATCATAGTATTTCAATACTTTACATACTTTTAAAAACCATCTCCTTTTTACAAGGATATAGCAAATATAGAAGTGCAAAAAGCTCCATTTTTTTTTTAACAAAATAGCCCTGTGTAATCAGTGTTCAGATAAAAAAATAAGACATTACCCCATCTCAAAAAACCCACTTGAACCTATTCAAGGGCTACTGTTCTCCAACCGGTAACCAGAGACTTCTAGCACCAGACATTTGTTTTACCTGCTTTGCCGCTAGATCCACACAATTTGAGTTCTTTTGTGTCCAACTTCGTTTGTTCAAAATTACGTTTGCTTGATTTTCCTGTTATCACATTTGTTCTCATTGCTTTCTAGGATTTCATTGTGCATCTGACACTTTTCATCCATGTTACTGTAATATGAATGGACATTGGAATCACTTCTAGTTTGGAGCTATGATGAACAGTAATGTTGTGAGTAATATGCTTTTTTTATGGAAAAGCCCAGGCATTTATTTTGGTTGCATACTTAGGAATGAACTCACTAGGTCATAGGGTAAACATATGTTTAGCTTTAGTAAATACACATCTTATCAAAGAGTTTTCAAAGTGGTTTTATTTATTTCCCATCTAGCTATAATTTTCTATCCTTCAACAAGGTTCTTTTTACCCCTCCCTTTCTCTCCCCCTTCCAGTCTCTAGTGTCCCCTGTCCTACTTTTTATTTCTATGAGATCAACTGTTTTTAGCATCCACATATGCATGAGAACATATGGTGTTTATCTTACTCTTCCTGGCCTATTTCACTTAACATGACGTCCTCCAGTCCAGCATGTACACCTAGGTTGAGTCCATATCTTGGCTATTGTGAAGAATGCTGGAATAAACATGGGGTAAACATATATCTTTTATATACTTATTTTCTTTCTATTAGATAAATACCCAGTAGTTGAATTGCTAAATCATATGGTAGGTTTATTTTCAGTTTTTTGAGGAATCTTCATACTATTTTTCATAATGTATATACTACATGCATTTCCATGAGTTCCCTTTTCTCCTCATCCTCACCACCACTTGTTAACTTTTTTCTTTTTGATAATAGCTATTATGACTGGGGCTTTGATTTGCCATTTCCCTGGTGATTAGAAATGTTGAGCATTTTTCATATACTTGTTAGCCATTCATATAGCTTTTTTGGACAGATGTCTATTCAGATACTTCACTTTTTTTTTTTTTTTTTTTTTTTTGAGACAGAGTCTCACTTTGTTGCCCCTGGCAGAGTACTATGGTGTCCTAGCTCACAGCAACCTCATTCCTGGGTTCAAGTCATCTCTTGTCTCAACCTCCTGGTAGTTGGGACAAGTGTCTGCCACATCGCCTGGCTACTTTTAGAGATGGGATCTCACTCTAGCTCAGGCTGGTCCGGAACCTGTGAGCTCAGGCAATCCACCCACCATAGCCTCCCAGAGTGCTAGGATTACAGGCATGAGCCACTGCACCCGGCCTTTCATAGAACTATTTGCTTTTATGCTGTTGAGTTCCTTTTGGATATTAATCCCTTGTCAGATGAATGTTTTGCAAATATTTCACCCCATACTGCAGGTTGTCTCTTCCCTCTGTTGTTTCCTTTGCTGTGCAGAAGCTTTTTGGTTTTATATCCCCATTTGTCTCTTTTTGCTTTTGTTGCCTATACTTATGAAATGCCAGTCTTTAAATGTTTACCCAAGCCAATATCCTAAAACATTTTTTCTATGTTTTCTCCTAATAGTTTTATATTTTGGACCTTATATTTTTCAATTCATTTTGAATTTTTGTTTATGGAAGAGATAAGGATCTAGTTTTATTCTTTTGCATGAGATACTCGGTTTTCCCAGCATCATTTCTTGGGGTTTTTCTGTTTGTTTTGTTTCTGTTTTTTTTTGTTGTTGTTGTTGTTGTTGTTGTTTTGTTGTTTGAGACGGTCTTACTGAAAAAGACTGCCCTGGGTAGAATGCCATGGCATGATGGCTGTCAACAACCTCAAACTCTGGGGTTCAAGTGATCCTCTTGCGTCAGCCTCCCAAGTAGCTAGGATTACAGGTGCCTTCCATGATGCCCAGCTAGTTCTTCTATTTTTGGTAGATACAGGGTCTCAGTTTTGCTCAGGCTGGTCTCAAGCTTCTGAGGTCAGCTGATCCACCTGCTTCGGCCTCCCAGAGTGCTGGGATTACAGGTGTGAGCCACTGCGTCGGCCCGGTATCCATCCTTCCTTCCTTCCTTCCTTCCGTCCTTCCTTCCTTCCTTCCTTCCTTCCTTCCTTCCTTCCTTCCTTCCTTCCTGTCTGTCTTTCTTTCTGTCTGTCTTTCTTTTTCTTTCTTTCTTTCTTTTTTTTTTTCTTTTGTTTTTTTTTTGTTTGTTTTTGCAGTTTTGGGCCTGGGCCAGCTTTGAACCCGCGCCTCCCTTTGGGGCCAGCATCCTACTCCTTTGAGCCATAGGTGCTCATTTCTTAAAGACGGTACCTAGATTTCTTTTGCATCCGTTTGGGTTTAGTGTATAGAAATATGCTAATGATTTTTATATGTTATTTTTGTCCTGCAACTTGATTTCTTTTAGTTCTAAGAGTTTTGGTAAAGTGTTTAGGCTTTTGTACATGTAAGATCATGTCTTCTACAATCAGGGACAATTTGACTTCCTCTTTTCCAATTTGGATGATCTTTTTGTTTTCTTTTACCTAATTGTTCTGGCTAGTACTCCCTAACCTATGTTAAATAACAGTAGTAAACTGAACATTCATGTCTTGCTCAGAGCTTTTTAGAGAAGCTTTCCATTTTTCCCCATTCAGTATAATGTTAACTGTAGATTTGTTGTATGAGAGATGTTTGGAAAGGATCTGGCCATGTATGGCTCTATTTTTCATACCACATGGCTGGGTACTTTCCTGGACAGTCCGTATATGTGATTTTTATTGTGTTGAGGTACACCATTTGTGTCATAAAGGGATGTTGAATTTTATTAAATGCTTTTTCAATATTTAAATGATCATATGATTTTTGTTCTTCATTCTATAAATGTGATATCACATTTATTGACCTATGTATGTATTTTTTTTTGTTCTATATTTTCATTCTTTATTCAGAATACAGTGCAACATTCCAGTTTCTAATCATTAAATGAACAGACTTGCTGATGTGGTATTGACAAGCCAGTCCTGAATTCTGGGAGTCAGTGGTTTTCCAGTTCTGAAGGAGCAGAGAAAACAGTTAAGTACAAGATCTTCTGAAGAGAAGAGACCATGTGACTCAGTGAGCCACCAAATGGTTTTGGCTTCAGCCCACTGGCTGGAAGGAATACTAGTCCTGCTCAACCATCCATGATCTTCGTCTCCAATTTTTCTAACTAATTATAAGTAGAAGAGAGATTAACTCCAGACTGACTTATAAATTGATCTGAATGACTACTGCAGTGTCCTCCATGAGCTGGAAGAATCTTCAGCATGACTGTTGGAGGAAGGAGCCTTCCATGTGCTCCCAGTTACTATATAGTGCATAGAGGCTGGAAAGTGCTAGTCCAGCCTCTGCTCATGCTACCCCTTGGGGACCACCTGAACATTTATACAACATGCCCATCATGGATCCGGCTGCTACCTTGTTGAGGTCATCTTCTGCACCTTGTGTTTTCTCCATAACATACAATGCACTATCGAGCAAAGTCAAAACCTGGAGTATGAGCCCAAAGTGCCCTTTGCCTCGTCAACATGTTTGAAATCTATGCATTTCTTGGTTTGTACCAAGCCACGTTCTGAGTTTCCTTCAATCCTAGCCGAAGACCATTCACTGCCCGAAATGCAGCCCCTGTCATGCAGCATCCTCCTATGGTAAAGAGGGCCAGTTCAAACCCGGGCAGTTGGAAATACTGTCTACTATAGACAAGTTCTTATCTGTGCTTCAGGGAAAAAGCAGCAGCAAATGTAAATATCCTTGGCTAAGTGTGAGAGTGTGTATAAAAGGGGAACCAGAGCTCCTTTTTTGTCTATAAACAAGAAAGTTAACAAAAAGCCAAATTATCTCCTTAAATAAAACCACTGATACTGAAAATTGATTAAACAAATGGGCCAGAAAAATATCAGACAGGTGGTAGAAAGGAGATGATCCCAAATAGTAGCCACAGAACCATAAATTTAACATACTTGGGAAAGTAAAGGTGAGTTTGAAACAAACTGAAGCTTAGAGAAACCACAAACCCAAACTCAGAAGCCAGTCTAAATGAAGCTGCAGAGATGCCAGCCAGTCAGGGGGCAGTCCTCTTGGCACTGTGCAGTGTTCTAGGTCTCTCCCAGGGCTGTTGCATCGGCAGCAAGTGGGACAGGCAGCAGTAGGAATGTGCTTTTTTCAGGTTTTTTTTTTTTTTTTTTTTTTTTTTTTTTTTCTGCCGAGGGGCAGATAAGGCAAGATAATTGTGATCAGGAGAGAAGCAGCCAAATGCAGATCTGTTGAGCTAATGGGCATCTCAGTCACTCTTTCCCAGCTTTGCAATGAGTTCATTACAGATTTTTGTCAGTTCTTCAATTTCTTGGTTCTTCTGCTGAAGGGCCCTTTCCAGGGACTCCACCTTCATCTGCTCTTTCCGGAGTGCAGCGTGGAGAGCTGTACTCTCGGACTTTGCTTTTGTTGGAACCTGAGTGATCTCTTCGCTGGCTTTGTCTGGTTTTCCTTCAGCATGAATTTTCAGGGCCTGTCTAACTCTGGCTAATCCTGAGCACATTTTTTCAAGGCTTCATCATTCTTGACTCCTTCCAGAATCTCTTTCATGTTCTCATATCTCCTAAAGAGATCAGAAAGGGACCTTGCCATAGAGTTCAGGTCAGCCAGGGCCTGTTCCTTCTCCATGGTCAGCTGCTGGAAGCTCTTCTGAGAGGTTACATTTGTCCTTGGTTCATCTTTAGTCACTTGAGCAATAGTTTTTTCATATTTAGCCATAAGTTTTCTCATCTCCAAGACTTCTTGTTGGGTCTTTTCATATTTTTTTTTCCATTCATTTGCTTCCATCTCTTTGGTGATGATCTCTTCTTTGATTGAGGTGAGAACAGCTGTTTTATATGATTCGCTGAGTCAGATCCCATCCCTATGATCCTCCCGCCTCAATAGGACACTGACACAGGAGCCTGCTCTGTAGAGGACTCCAACAGTCCAGGCATGGCAGATCCATCTTCCTCCATCTTCTGGTTTTTGCCTTCTCTATGCCAGTGGTTCTCAACCTTCCTGACGCCACGGCACTTTAATATAGTTCCTATGGGTTGTAACCCAAAGGTTGAGAACTGCTGCATGTACTCGGATTAAAGGAATTCAGAGATGCCCCATTCACAGTCCCTAACCTCAGGAAGCCTGTAATAGTTACTTGTCTATGAGTAATACACTGCACCAGTGTGGGGAGTGGGCTGTGGGCGACAGGACCCCCATAGCCTGGGAAATGCTCAGGGGATATACAGAATTTTTATACTTTCTTGCATAAAGACTATACATGTATTTATAAATAGCTTTTGCTCATTTTTTGGCTTGCATTGACATAAAATATCTTTTTAATCCCTTCACTTTCAGTTTGTTCCTTTTCGAATGAAGGGGGTTTCTTATAGACAGTATATAGTTGGATCTTGTTTTTCTTTTTAAATCCATTCACCTAGTTTATATCTTTTAGTGTGGGAATTTAAACCTTTATGTTAAAGGTTGTTATTGATAGGTGTGGGCTTATTCCTATTATTTTGTTACTTTCTGGTTGTTTTACATATTCTTTTCTTCCCCTCACTGTTTTTTATAATTTAGTGGTCTTCTGGAGTGATGGGAGTTGATTCCTTTCTCTTTGTCATTTGTGTATCTGCTTTACCAATCATTCTTCTACATGTGTTCATGATGGTAGTCATCCTTATTTTTCATCCAGGTGTAGGATTCTTAAATATTTCTTATAGAAGCAATCTAATATGATGAAGATTTTCTTACGTGTGACTTGGTGCTCTTATCTAGCTGCTTTTAAAATTCTTTGTCTTTTATTTTGGACACTTTGACTATAATGTGTCTTGAAGAGGACCTCTTTAATTGGATCTATTTGGGGATTTTCAAACTTTTTAGATCTTGATGCCTATTTCTCTCCCAAGACTTAGAATGTTTACAACTATTATTAAATAAGACTTCTGTCCCTTTTCTATCATGTTTCTGGAATTCCCATAATATGAATATTTCTCTCCTTATTGTTCCATCAGTGTATAGGCTCTTTATTCATTTCTCTTTAGTTTTTTTTTGTTTGTTTGTTTGTTTGTTTCCTAACTAGATTATTTCAAAAGACCTGTCTTCAAGTTTAGAAATTTTCTCTTCTCTTTGACTAGACTATTACTGATAGTCTCAATTATATTTTTTATTTCATTCAGTGAATTTTTCAACTCCAAGATTTCTGTGTGGTTCTCCTACATAACACCTATTGAATTTCTCATTCAGATCATGAATTCTTTCCCTGATTTCACTTAATCTATATCTTGTTAAATTTCTTCAAGACCATTATTTTGTATTTCTTTTCATGCATTTCATTACTTCAGGGTCTCCTGTTAGAGGATTATTATATTCTTTTGGAGGTGTCACTTCTCTACTTTTTCATGTTTTTAACATCCCTACATTATTCTCTACAGAGTAGCTTTCATAATGAAATACTTTTTTATTGTAGATGCATCTATAGGTGTTAGTTAAATAGTGTACTTTGACTTCAGTTATGGCTGGACATAGTAGGATAGTTTCAGCAAAAGTCTCTGGACAAGCCAGTCATCAAGCCCCTTATGGGGGAAGAAAGGAATGGGTGGGGTTGCCTGAAACAGTGATCCTTGGCAAAATGGTCCTTGGAACCCTGGAGAAAGGTACAAAGGCCACCAGACCATGGGCCCTTGGGGGTGGCATGTGGGTACTTGGCTCTGTATCTGGAGTGTGTAGAGTTTCCATTAAAGACAAACCCCAGGGCTCGGCACCCATAGCTTGGTGGTTAGGGTGCTGTCCACATACACCAGGGCTGGTGGGTTCATACCCAGCCTGGACTTGCTAAACAACAATGACAATTGCAACAAAAAATAGTCAGACATTGTTGCAGGCATCTGTAGTCCCAGCTTTACTTGGGAGGCTAAGTCAAGAGAATCACTTACACCCAAGAGTTTGAGGTTGCTGTGAGCTGTGATGCCACAGCACTCTACTGAGGGCAACACAATGAGACACTTTCTAAATAAAGACAAACCCTAGGGGGTCAGCTTTTAGGCTCTGGGGAACACGTACATTGGCTACCTCTTTATTTGGGGGTTGCCTCTCTACCATGCTGGACTGCCTGTTCTTTGAGTTAAATACCTCTCAGTGCCAGGTACTGCATGGACACTACTGCTGAGTTTATGATGGCACTCTCACATCCATCTGGGATTGTGGCTGTGACTACAGCCTTCTGCAGGGGTGTGGCAAGATGATGTAAGGGCTTTCGGTAGGTGGATATGCAGGGGCACTGGGCTCCTAGGCAGAATATCTCATATTTATGAACCTTTTGGATAACACTTGGTCAACTTCTTGTTCAAGTCTTTTACCCATTTTCTCCTAGCAATTTTGTTGAGGTTATATGTTCTGGTTCCTGGATCTTTTTTTTTTTTTTTTTAATTGTTAAATCATAGCTGTGTACATTAGTGCAATCTCCTGTACCCATTCTAAGATGCACCATAGATGTGGTCCCACCCATTATCCTCCCTCCACCAAAACCTCCTCCCTCCCTTCCCCTTCCTTGGCCTTTTCCCCATAGCCTTGTGCTATAGTTGGGATATCTTTTTCCACTTTTTTCTGCTTTAAATGGTATTTTTTTGATAAATAGAAGTTCTTTAAATGCTATCCAAATTGTCTTTTTTAGAACAGCACTTTTTATATTTTTTAAGAAGTCTTTACTTGCCAGAGTAAATAATGTTTTACTTTTCTTAAAGTTTTCTTTCACATTTGGATGCATAATTAAGCTACAATTGTGTGTGTTAAATGCAGGTCAAGATTCACTTTATCCCATTTGGATATCTAATCCTACACATATTTTGTTCTAATTACTTGGATTATTTACTGTTAAACTAAAATCTATTTTCCTATTTTGTAAAAGGACAAATGTTTACAAAAATGAAATCCCATTTTACTTTATATTTTATATTCCAGTTAACATTTTATGATGGACTTCACTAAAATATAAATCTGTTATCATTTTTCATAATTCTATAATCTATTAAGTGGCTGTGTAACAATTCATTTTCTATCGATATTCAAGTCAGCCCAAATCATTCAGTATCATAATCAGTACCGTGAAAGTGATCTTTGAATTAATAGCTTTGCATATTTAAAAATCATTTATGTTGAATACCATTAAGAATTTGGGTATTCACATTTTAAGGCTTTTGATCAAAAGTGGCTATATTATAAAGCTTAATCTTCATAAGACCTTCATATATGAAAACTCTTTTGAGGGTATGTGCCAAAATTTTTATTGATAATTCTGTATTTTTTAGTAGTGATTGAGAGAGGTCATTACCTTCCATCTTTGCCGCATATGGTATAATCAATTGGAAGTATCATTTAAAGGACCCATGGTTGCTTTTGGTGTAATCTACCTTTGGTTTGGTAAGTCCAATGGTTGCTTTGCACTATTTTTATTGTCCAACTTGGTGTTTATTAATGGAAAGAAGAGCTTAGCTTGCCAGTGAGGTAAAGAGTTGCTCTCTAAATAGACTGTAGGTAACATTTTTTTTATTGATCTTTATAATAAAAAATGCCATTCAATTCCAAATTAAGAAGGAAATAGTACATACTGTCATTTTCTTGTGACACAATAAGTATTTAGAGGTGTGTGTGAGACAAAGGAGCAAAATTATTTTAAAATGCAATCTATTTTGGAATTCAAAGTGATGTAAACTTGATTTAAAAGGAAAGTTAAGCTCAAACTACTGCAACATCTGCTTCTGTTGACACTTTATGTCTCTACCCATAAGTTTTTACTATGGGATTTTTTTTTTTCCTCAGGCAGAGAAAACGATGAAAAAAGAAGTTGTAAGTATCTCTAGCCAAGTTTTGCTGAGAGGTGATAATTATGGCATCATCTGATCTAGTATTTTTTTTTTAAATCCTTAAATTCTTTATTTGATCTCTATCACTGAGTAGTCACAAAAAATGATAAAATGATAAAACTTCTCTATGACCCATTTAAAACAGGTATTGCAGCTACCTTTTCACTTAAAACTCTGAGAAGCAATAATTTAAATTTTGGAAGCCTCATTAATAAAAAGGGCATTGCAGAAATCATTAGTATGGAATGTCAATTCAAAAGCTACTTGATTCATACAGTATTTTGATTCTTGCTCCTCCTTCATACTTACCAAAATATAAATTTCCAACTTGGTGACTTTTTTTGCTTTTAAATGACTTTTTCTCCTTGATGAGTTTATGCATATTACCCTTTAACACAACAGCTTGTTGGCCATTTGTGCAAGAAGTAAAAAACACTTTTATGAATACAAGTTACTCATTTTTTTAATGTGGGCTTTGACTTTGGTCATAACTTCAGATAATCATTGCTATCTACAGATGTTAGGCAGTGCCGTCCATCAGGTTAAACAAACCCATGAAGGCATCTGGAAATAGCACGTCTGAGAATAAGTTTTATGACACCCAGAAAATAACCTTCTTTTCTTATAATACCTGAAAGTTTCTGAGTAAGGAGGGCATTGGCTTTGCAGAAATGTCACTGGTATATGAGAAGTGATTTCCTTTCAGAGCAAAGACCCAACGGATAAAGCAATTCAAATCAGGAGAAGTACTGTAAATAAATACATAAAACTCTTAAGTATTCAAGGGGCTACTTTGGGCATTATTTTTCTTGCCAGCTGAGCATTTTATGTGTCCTGCTGACTTTCTGCATCAAGTGGAAACAGAAATATTATTTCCCATTTTGCAGCCTAATCCACTTGTATGGATAACTTAACTAAATAGGCACTTCTATGAGCTTAGAATGGTGTTGACAATAACAAAAAATATCCTAAACCATATTATTTCTTTCCACAACTAAGAATTATTTTTTAAAATTTCTGAAAACACTACATGTTGAACTTCCTCTAAGGCCTAAGGGTTCTTGATTTATTCTTAAATGATATTGTGAAATATTTCAAACATATAGGTAAGGATAAATAAAATTATTAAAAAAGAACCCAGGGTATCCACTAGTGAACATTGTCAGTTACTTTTTTCTTCATTAAGGAATTAGATAAGATACAAGTGACTGCCTCCTGTTAATTCCTCTCTGATCCATGTATGTTTTTATAATTAAGTATATTTATAAACATTATAAAATATTCTGATTTTTAAATTTTTTTACTTTACAACCTATTTTTTTTTTAAACTGGCAAATAATGTATGGTGATCAGGGTAATTATATAATCTCAAACATTTATCTTTTATTTGGTAATGTCCAGTATCCTTCTAACTATTTGAAGCTATGTAATGTTTTATTAACTATAGTCATCTTCAAATGGTATAGAAAGCTAGAACTTACTCCTTTTATGTAGGTGTGATTTTTTTTTTTTTTCCTATCTTTTAACAAGGCTCATTTCACCCCTCCCTTTCTCTCACCCTTCTGGCTTCTAGTGTCTTCTGTCCTACTTTGTACTTCTATGAGACCAACTTTTTTTAGCTTCCACATATGAATGAGAACACATGGTATTTATCTTTCTGTTCCTGGCTTATCTCACTTAACATAACGTCCTCCAGTTCCATCCATGTTGTCATAAATGACAGAATTTCATTCTTTTTATGGATGAATAGTATTCCATTGTGGATATATACCATATTTTCTTATCCATTCATCTGTTTTTGAAATCAGATCTAGATTTGAAATCTAGGTTGATTTCATATCTTGGCTATTATAAATACTACAATAAATATGGGGGGGAGGCGGCAGGTGTCTCTTTAATAAAATGATTTCCCTTCATTTGGATAAATTCCCAGTAGCAGGATTGTGAAATAATATAGTAGCAGTTTATTGTGAAAAAAAAAAAAAAAAAAAAAATATATATATATATATATATATATATATATATATATATAATAATACAGTAGCAGTTTATTGAGGAACCTCCATTCTGTTCTCCATAGTGGCAGTACTAGATCACATTTCCACCAACAGTATATATGAGTTCTCTTTTCTCTACATTCTCACCACTATTTATTTTTTGTCTTTTTGATAATAGCATCCTAACTCAGATGACATGATACCTCACTGTAGTTTTGATTTGAATTTTCTGGATTATTAGTGTTTGTCATTTTTTCATATATATATTGTTTGGCCATTCATGTCATCTTTTAAGAAATGTCTGCTCAGATCATTTGCCCATTTTTAAATCAGATGTTTTCCCACAGCTGAGATGTTTGAATTCCTTGTATGTTCCATACATATTAATCCTGTCAGATATGTAGTTTGCAGATACTTTCTCCCATTCTGCAGAATGTCTTCTGACTCTTGATTGTTGCCTTTGCTAAATAGAAGTTTTTTAGTCTGATATCCTATTTGTTTACTTTTGCTTTTATTGACTATGCTTATTCATAAAATGTCTCAGACCAACATCCTGAAGCACTTCTCCTGTTTCCTTCTGGTAGTTTTGTGGTTCCAGGTCTTACATTAAGGTCTTTGATCCATTCTGAGTTTATTTTTCTAGTGAGGGAGAAGTAGCAATCCAGTTTCATTCTTTTGCATGTGGATATCCAGTTTCCCCAGCACCATCTATTGAAGACATTCTCCTTTCCTCAATGAGTGTTTGTGACAACTTTCTTGAAAAGTCATTGGCTGTAGATGGGGGCTAATTTCTGGGTTCTCTATTCTGCTTCATTAGCTTGTATATAGGGTATATTATACTTCTACTTATGCACTTTGCTTAGGTTTCTTAATGTTAAATGATATTACAATCTATACTATCTATACTATTTATTCATTCTCATATTTTTCCAATATTTTGCTCTCACATGTGTATGTGAATAAGAAAACAGATGGAGTTACTCCAGTAGATAGGTATCAGCATCTTCAACTTAAGAAATACTGCCAAATTGGAAATATCACTGATCAGTGGGGTTGTATTTCTCCTCATTTCTTAATGATTCCACAGTTTCTATTGAGATCAGCACTTAGTACTTCTAAAGGAGAAACTAAAGAGAAAAAGTACTCAGTACTTCTAAAAGAAAAAGACTGTGCCTTTTTGTTTTCTGGAGACTCTTAAGATTTTTCTCTTTTCTTTTGGTTTTTAGGAATTTGCAAATAGGTCTCAGTGGTTGTCTTTATTCAAATCATTAAGCTAATGGACTGAGTTGAGTTTCTAGTTTTTGTTTGTTTGTTATGAGGTTTTTGTTTATTCTTTGAAACTGTCTTTGTTGCCTGAACTACAGTACATGGTGTCAGCTTAGCTCATGGCAACCTCAAACTCCTAGGCTCAAGCAATCCTCTTATCTCAGCCTCCCAAGTAGTTGAGACAACAGGTACCCACTATGATGCCCAGATAATTTTTCTGTTTTTAGTAGAGATGGGATCTCACTCTTGCTCATGCTGGTCTCAAATTCCTGAGCTCAAGCAATCCTCCCACCTCAGCCTCCCAGAGTGCTAGGATTACGTGGGAGAGCTCTGAGCCCTGCCTTTGCCACTTTTGAAAAATTCTTTGTCATTGTCTCTTCAGCAGTTGTGAGTCATTCTCTTCTCTCCTTTTAATACTCCAAATAAAAGTATGTTTGGACTTCTGTTGTATCCTTCATGTCTATGTTCATTTTAATATTTTGAAATTTAAAAAGTAGAGTACAAATAGTGTTCATTGTACCCCTCAAGTTTTATCCCTCCCTTGTTGGTTTCCAATGTCCTTTATATCTCTTGGTGCCCAGGAAAGGAAATCCTATGTTCATTTTCTTTTAGTTTTTATTTTCTATGCTTCAGTTTGGAAAACTTTTATGGATTCATCATCAACATTCACTATTTCACAGTTTCAAGTCCATTAAACTAATTCAATGTATGATCAATTTCTAAGATATCTGATTTCCATCTTTAAATTTTTCATCAATCTTTTCATCTGTTGATCTTCTCTATACTATAGGTATTTTTAAATCATTATTTTCTAACTCCAGTATCTGGATCATCTATGAGTTTACTTCTACTGTGTTTTGACATATAGTACTTCCCAAATGTTTGCCAGACATGGCATATAAAAGAATGTTTATAGAGATTACAAGTGATATTTTCTTCTGAAGACAGTTCCCTTTTCCTCTGTGGAAGAAAGTAGGAGGAGACTGTTACCTCAATCCAAGCAGAGACGAGCTACTTGGGGCCACACTGCGCTCTTATTAACAGTGCTTCATTCCTCTTCCTAGGCCATAGCTCCTCTATGCTTATTTGTGAACCTGACATTTTATACCTAAAGAATACCAGAAGATTCAAAGCTACTTTGGGGTGTTTGAGCTTAGTTCTTTAGCATCCCATTTCCAAAGATTCAAACTTAGGGAAATATTTTGAAAGGGAAAGTAGTTATACATTTAAGAGAGAGACTCCTTTCTCCAATTTGTCTTGTTATCACTTCAAGATTATTAGAAATTTCACTGTAACTATAGGAGCCTTTCATCCTAGTTACTCTGCCTTCCACATACACCCCAGAACCCAATATCATGGAGGGAAAACAGTTGCATTTGAATTGCCTCAAATTTCCCATCTATCAGGCAGGATTAGTCACCTGCCAGAAGTCAAGTTTAGTTTTCCTCTAAGAGAGACACTGTTTGGCTCCAGCCCCATCCCATCCACAGCTAAAAACAGCAAATATCTCAAGAGAATATATGGCTGATGATTATCAACTCACCCCCACCCCAGAATTCCAACTTGTCTTTGTTACTTCTCTATCTCCTCAGTATCTTTAAACATATGACTTTGGTAACCTACTCAGCTTTTCCTATGTGTTGTCGTAGGAGTGCTGGCCTGCTGTCAATTCCATCTTACCTGGAAGCAAAAGCATTCACTGAATTGTCTCAAATTTGAGAGGTCGGAAGATTAGGATAAACACTTTACAACTGCCTTTCAGCGACATCCCACTATCAAAACCATATGTTAATCTCAAAAAAGGTGAATATTATAAAAGAAGAGTTAAATAACTGGGATTTACTCAAATTTTAAAAAATTTTGATTTTAAAATTTTAAGTTTCTTCACATTTAAAATTTGAAATCTACTCTTGCCACAGACCTTGCCACAGACTTCTAATAAATCTAACAAAAGGTCCGTACCTGATTTATATTTAATATATAAATACAACTGAAGATAACTTTGTTTTTATTTGATGGGGAAAGGTTTTGGACAGATACATTAATAAGCACGTGAAAAAGTGTTCATTATTCATCAAGTAAAATAAGTTACCACTGTAAGCCTACCCTAAGGCTAAAATTAAAAGAGCAACACTACTAAATATTGGTGGTAATATGGAACCGCTTGAAATCTTTTTTAAAATTTTTTGAATTAATAAAGGGTACATACAATTAGGTTACATTTTCATTTGTTGTAAGGTATGTCTGAGTTGTAGTTGAGTCCTTCACCTAGAAAGTAGCCATATACCCCTACATTGAACCCATTAGGTAGGAACTTATCAAATCTTTTCCCTCCCCCCTCCCAGTCCCCTTTTTGGGTTTAATTTTCTCTCATGTGGGTCTATAATTGTTGATCTACTAGTTTTTGATGTACTATTGAGTACATGTGATACTTGTTTTCCTTTCTTGAGGTACTTAGGAGATGGTTGTCCACATTCATCCAGGTAAACACAAAGGATGCAAAGTCTTCATCTTTTATAGTTTAGTATTTCATGGTATGCATATGCCACAGTTTATTAATGTTAACCTTATAGCTTGAAGTTAAAAATTAAATAAAACACATGTGAGTAGAAATCAACAAAAGAACCTTGGCAACATGAAAATTCAAATCCATCACCTCCCCAAGGGGTTACAACGGAACTATAGCAGAAAAGGCTACACACAAATTGTTGAAATTCCAGAAATGGAATTCAGAATTTGGATAGCTAATAAGATGAATGAAAGAGAAAATGGAGAACTAAGTCCAAAAATTGTCTCAAGAAATCAATGAAATTAAAATCAAAGTCACCGAGAAAGGGTATAGCAGAGTTTAACAAATTAAAAGAGTCATTCTAGGATTTTTAAAACACAAAGTTTCAGCAACACATCTGAACTCTTTATACATAATTTAAGAGTGAAAGATCACATATTTGGGGGAAAGATTTATGGAAGAAAAAGTATCCAATGTACTCAGCCCTACTATGAAGCTAATTTATAGCTTTCATATGAAGGCTATAACCCAAC